>JBBPMM010000929.1:0-11348 GCA_038090335.1 Solioccasus polychromus
TAAGGGAAAAGATGGAACATATTTGGGAGAGGATGGAAAAAGGAAAAAACCATAACAGAGGGGGTCTTTGGGTGGTAGACGGGGGATGAGTTACAAGGAGGGGTGTATGAAGGAGGGGTGGATGGTCCAGTGGGGGCTAGACGAGGGGTGATGTGGTCCACTTCAGTCTCCATATCAGACTCAGATTCCAAGTCAGAGGTGCTGGGGGTGAGTTCTGGGTGTGCAGCACTTTGAGAAGGTCCTTCTGTGAACAGGGAAGGAAAGAGTTCAGCATAAGGGGTGGAATAGGTCTTTTTCTTCTTTTTCTTATAGGTGGATGGGTAGGCTGGTCCGCGTGGGGGTACTATGGTGGAGGGATTGTGACCCTTCTAGACAGAGGGGTTGAGGTTGATAGCTAGTTCTTTTGTTACGCTAGGGCTTAGCAACCTAGCTAGTAATGAAGGTGATAGAACCACATGAAGAGTCGATGTCAACAATGTGGCCAAATCCCAATGATGATGACTACTAGGAGCAGAGTCCCTTCTTGTATGAAAGTGAAACGGATTGCTATGTCTCATTGAGCAACAATGGCAATAAAGACCAAAGCATGGAGAGGCAGTTTGGCTGAAGGAGATCTCACCCTAAGGTGGCTTGCTGGTTACTAAGCTTTGATTGCATAGAAATAGCTATAGTACATGGATATGTATCAGAGTATTTATAGGGAAAGGGGGAGTGCACAGACCAGGACAAGAAAGGTAATAGCTAGAATGTTCCAAAGTATGTTTACTAGGAAAGGGAAGGCACAGCTCCAGTGCTGTGAGGAAAAATAAGCAGTATGACTAAGTGATGTATAGGGGTCCATAGTTACTCATAACATCAGCCAGCCTTTGAGGAGGTTTTTGACCTTGAGTGTGATGACATTGCAATAGAGGTGGGCTTCAGTATTGGTAGAGTTGACCTTGGTAGAGTTGAGCTGAGACATTGCAGGTGGATGATTGACATTGGAAGTGAAGTTGGATGATTGAGACCATGACTATGACAGTGCAGGGTTGGTAGCTTTATACTCATTGACTAAGCATAGGAGCAATGGCAAGGATTTGAAGTGATTTGACATCCTCTTTGTGTGCTGGTTCAGTCATGCAACTTATATGCCATCTGGCTTTTCTGCTCAACATCTCCTCAAGGTCAGTTTCTTGCATAAAGATGATCTGGATGCACTCAGCTTTCTCAATCCAAATGATATGATATGTGGTATTCATCTCATCCCATCATTTCAGATGGAAGTGATGAACAAGCTACTCAGAAAGCCATCATTTGTCATTGACAAGAGGGAGGAAGATAAAGACTGGAATTACTACAATTTCAATATGTAAGTTTTGTTCTCTTTTTCCATTCAGTCCACTCTGGCACTTAGTAATCACACAGCTTTGTGGACTACAACATGTTCATGCAATACCATGGTGGCAGTATTGGTCACATGGGTCCCAGACAATGAGATGAACTTCTTCTGTTCAACAATGCCATGAATTTACAGGTGGAAGATGATGATGACAAGTACTCTCACACTGAAAATGCTGCACAGGCAAGTGATGATGATGGTGACATTGATGCAATGTCCAATCCTGATAGGTATGAGGGGAGGGAGAGGACATCAAGGAAAAGGAAGAGGAAGACTTGCTGGATAACAGGAAAGATTCAATCATCCTAGACATGGGCCAAGAACTTGATGATTGAATTCTTGTTGAGGAGGGATATGGTGCATAGTAGCAATGCACACTGGTAGTCAGGTCTGTCCTCAGTAGTGCCTATATGTGCATTAATGCATTATTTTATGCAAGTACAACATATGTGATGCCTAACAACTGGAAAACAAGCATATATTGTGAATTGATGCTTGAGCTGGCCATTACTAGTGTGGTCAGTCACTGCTCAAGAGGGCATATATCAGTACATAACATATTAACTGACTAACTACATTGTATATGACTTCTAGTGATCCAAAAACAAGCATATATTTACTGTCAATGCTTGAAAAGGACATGATATGTGCTCACTATTGTGAATATTCACATGGTATGCAGATATGACATCATTTCTGCATAAGAACACACCAACATGACACATCATTGCAGTTCACTGTTTTGCAACTTTCATGTAGACTGGTGACCAATCCATCTAAAAGAGGCAAGCAATGCAAGCAGGCAAGCCATCAATAGATGGACTGGTACATTTGGTTGTGGTGCAAGGGGGGTGAGTGGATTTCCATGACAACATGACCTCTGTCCAATGAAATAACTTGTACTTTCACTTTGGAAATCCATTTTGATATTATTTTGTATTTGCCATTGAAATCAATTAAGAAATTGCCCCTGTCACTTCTTCCATAGTCAATATTCAAGATTGAGGAACTACAGCAGCTTAGTGCATTAAACACAGCCCATCTAGAATCCAAGGCTATGGATTGCAAGGTCCAAATGAAGTTTATTGAGGTGATTCTGTGTGCTTCATTGAATACATTAATCAAATCCATTTTACAGGTCAACCATTGACTACCACATGAATACCTGGCAGTCTTGAACAACAAGGATAAACTTGATGCACTTCAGGCCTGTTTGATCATATCTTTCCTCACTAAGGGCTGGATCATTCCACACTCTTTTCAGATCCAAGCTTCTCTGGCACTACTACATCAACACAATTGCATTATCATTGCTGGTACTGGCTATGGAAAGACTCTATGCTTACTGATTCCTGTTCTTCTCCACCCCAGGTCCATTTCAATTACAATATCCCCATTCAAGTGCCTTCAAGCAACCCAGGTAAGATAAACTGCATTGGTAAAAGTATGGACTATCATCATTTTGATTCAGATGTATGAGAGTGAGAAATTTGAAATCAAAATGATCACAATCAATAAGGATACACCATCTGATGAGACCCTCTAGAAGGTAAGTACAGGATTGTTTTATAATTATCCACAGTGTGGTTTGACAGATACAAAAGAATATCCAAGATGGTGTCTTTCAACATCTGATCATTTTGCCTGAACAGCTGGGACCATACAATGGTCATCTCTCATGTCTAGCCTGCCTCCTTCATGAGAATTGCTCATTTACACAGAAGATCAGTCACATTCATGTTGACAAAGCTCACAACATTCATACAGCTGGACAATCCCACTATGGTGAAGATGCATTTCAACCAGCATACAACAAGATTGGAATGATTCAAGTCTTTTTGTCAAAAGGCACCCAAGTCTTGTCTGCTATGCTGCCAGATCATATTCTTGCTATGGTTAAGGAGTGCCTTGCCTTATCACCTGATACACTAGAAATATGACTGCCCATGAACCATGCTAATATTACATATGCCATCACCCTAATAATAGGATCCCTGAAAAACTTTGAAAACCTTCACCATCTTTTGATCCCATCAGTATTCCATCTGCCCATGGTTATTTCAAAGACTCTCATGTTTCACAATTCAAAGCAAGAAGCAACTGACACCATAGCATTTCTCAAATCCAAACTTCCATTGTCTCTTCAAATCCATGGTCTCATCAAGCACTACCATTCTGATATGTTGGCTGAGTATCTTCAACAGACATTCAAAGACTTCTCACAACCCAACAGAGTTTGTCAAATTCTCCATGCTACTGCAGGTGCTGCAACTGTAGGTTCAATATGTAGCTAATTGAAACCAACAACTACTGTGTACTCTTGGGTCTTGATATACAATGCATTCAGATCATCATCCAATATGGTATATGCAAGAATATGGCTGAGATGACCCAATGTACTGGCTGTGCCACTTGTGACTTTGATTTGACTGGCCTGTTTCTGATGATGGTTGAACCTTGGGCATTCAATCTTTCATTGGATGGAATAAGCTGGAATAATCCCAACAGACTGTTCACTGGAGTGGTACAGAAAAATTCATCCAAGCAGGATCACACCAGTCTAGCATCCATCTAATTTGCTCAATCAACAACCTGCCTTCATCAATTCTTCATGGCATATCTCTGCAATAGATCATCTGAAGGTTAGCATCATCCACAATTCCTTTATGTTGACTTGAATGAATTATAGCATTGCACTTTACCACACAATGGTTCTGTGATCACCATGATGACAACCATTTTAACCTCTCCAGTTTCTTTCATGGTAATCTGTATACTGGCAATGATCAGCCTCCTTGGAATAAATCCAAGCTGACCAAGCGAAAGTGAAATCAGGTGCATACAGTGGATCAATGCCAGGAACTCCTTGAACTTCTTGTTGACTAGCATGAAAGCACTCACAAAGAAGACCCATTTTTCCTTACATCTGGCTTATCAATGATAGCAGCATTGAAATTGTCAGCAAGACTCATTCAACCAAGCTCCAGTCTCTTGAAGATCTCATCGAACTTCTTGGAGAGACAGAAGACCAGGCAAACAAGTATAGTATCAAGATATTCAAGATTATCACAGAATTTAAACAAAGTTTCAGTCTTTGAACTGCTGCAACTTGCCAGTCTGAGTTGAAAGCAAAGTAGGTGCCAAAAGGGATTACATTTGCTAGTATTCAGACACCAGAGACATTCATGTCTACTATGTAAACTACAAACCTCAATGAATGCTAGTGTATGGTTAAGGTTCCTCTGTCTCATCAGAAAGGCTGAAGTTTGTGGGCAGTATCTCATCTTCCTCAACATCAAACCCTTCACCTGCTAACATTCCCCTCACCTTTTTGCTGAATGTTGCTAACATAGAGGACTCTAATTTCTGCTCTCCAACTGCCAATACATTGACAACTGGTCTAACCAAGTCATTTTCAGGTCTATCTGGTCTGAAAAAATGTATTTCCAATTCTCCAACCTTGTATGTGATCTTGTCAACTGATGCTGACACATCTGAATTGATGTGTGTGATCCCATGGTATGCTGTTCTGAGAGCATGAATGACTTGATTGCAAATGTTCTGTAAGAGATCAATGGAGGCTAAGATGTCATCTAAGCAGTCCCACAATGCATAGACTTCCTTGGATGCAAAAAATGTCTATTGGTTGAAGAGATGTAAACAGCTCATGCAGTAACTGTCTACAACACCCACCTTGAGAAATTTGATAAGATGTTCAATGTTCAGGTCAATCAGCATCCAATGACCTTCAAGACTGGACATGTTGACAAGCATGCTATCTTGCATGATTTCTCTGTTTCCTATCATTTGGACAAGTGTGACATGCATAATTTCTGACTTACTTGAACCTTCAAGTCCATATATTTTTCATATTGTAGATCCAGTGTAGGATTTTGGTTGAGTAGTTGTTTGAACCAGCACAACAAAACATCATTGCAAGGTTTCCAAGAATATCTTCAATGTGGCCAAAATCACCATCTGGAATGGTGCTAGTGAGTTCCAGGATGTAGAGTAGATCCCAAGTGAGGAAACAGAGGTTATGGTGAGCCAGGTCATTGGTGATATGGTTGGTTTGCTGATCTGGTCAACTTATCCATGATTTCTTCATCCTTTGCTGCAGTTTCTGATGTGGTGCAGTGATGGAGGCATGATTCTTGATGATGTTGTTAGCAATCTATAGGAAATCTTCTGTAGTGGGACTGGATGCAGCAAATGCAATGAGTGATGTGTGGCTACATTCAACCTTTCAGGCATCAAGAATAATCCCATCAAGTATCTGAAGAAGTGTCAATATCAGTGTGTGGTAATCAGGATGCCCACATTCAAGTTGCATCCATCTGAGAACTTGAAAAAAAAAAAAGAAAGACATCTGATTTGATCAACTGATCCCCAATGGACATGTAGCAGCACCCAAATCAGATTCATGCATAGGTGAAATAAACTGAAGCTAAGTTGCAAGAATTACATCTGTGTGAATGGGTTTATGTTTCTTGTTTGCAGAGCTTTTGCTGCTCAAATGCATGTGTTTGTTGATTAATCATTGATGCTAGGACAGCTTGATTGGCCAGTTGATCATGAGACATCTTGAGTTGATTGATGTAGATGTCATTGATGACCATGATATTGCCAGAAATCAAGCTCTCATCTATCATGGAAGTGCACAGTGGATATTGTCTAGTCTTGTGTCCCTGAGGCATTTTCCAGCAAATGGCATGACTGAGATGGGGGTCATTCAGACATTCAAATCCCTCAAATGCTTTGGAACATTCAAGTAAGATATTGATAATGTGTATACAGATCTGATCATGGAAAGACTTCCATTGCTGCAAGGATGGTCAAATGTTGCCACTGAATACAAGATCCAATGCCTGTTGGGCACATGATAGCATCAGCAATAGTTGTAAATCAGTGGAATCAGCATTTATTTCATAAAGGATTGTGAACACTTCTGACTGGACTTTCACAGGTGCAGAATCACATTGTTCAACAAAGATCAATGTTTTGATATTGATGTTGTCCCAGCAGAGGGTATGAAGATCCCAGGCTACCCACCTGACATATTCAAGGCTCTGTATGGTGAGCTGATGTAGTAGATTTGTGAGCGATGAGAAGGAGATGCATAGTCTACATCTTTATAAGGCCTCAATGGTCTGACATGATGCTCCATTTGTCCAAACAAATAAAGTTAAGGGCACTGCAAAGTACAAAGCATGCTGTGATCACTCTTTCACCAACTGGGCTATGATGACATTGCATGCCTTATAAGAGTCAATGTATTTGAAGTGTATACAAGGTTGACATCCATACTGTGATACATGATTTATTTTTGTTATTCTCCTTTGCATGTTTTATTTGAGCAGCAACTTTTAGCAGGTGACTAAGGACCAGGGCTTGGCCATCAATGAGTGGACCAATGAACAAATTGATATCCCATGTGAGAAGGCTATGTATCTGGAATGATGGTGTTGATTGTCCATGTAAGGGCAGTCTTGATGACATCCATTTCCTTGTTGATCTTGTCTGAAACAAGCTCAATTGTGTGTGGTTCCATCCAGTTAGAAAGAACAACATGGCTTTGTTTATCCTCAAACATGTGGTCCAACAGCCTGGTGAGCTTTCCAGTGTGGTTTAAAAGGAATTGGTCCTAGTAGATTGCAAACTTGGCTGAGTGTGACTGCAAGATGTGAAGTACAAAGTCAAGAAGCAATATGTGGTCAGGGACATTGCAAGTTGATGATTGACATTGGAAGTGAAGTTGGATGATCAAGACCATGACCATGACCATCCAAGTCAGTAGCTTTATACTCATTGACTAAGCAGGATGATCTATTGCTTGTCTCACGAGCATACAGGGGACTGCACACTCAAGATGAGGATGAAGAACTTGACAATCAAGTTCTTGTCAAGGAGGGATATGGGGCTTTGTAGCAGCTGTGCATTGATGTTTGAATCTATCCTAGATAGTGCCCATATGTGCATATAATACATTGTTCTATGCAATTATAATGTATATGATGCCTAACGACTGCAAAATGAGCATATATGTATGATCCATTGGTTCTCCAATGAGTCATCACTCAAGTGGTCTGTGGAAACCAGCCATGGCCAATGGCAGAAACACTGAGACAAGCAGACACCAAAGAACTGGACTGAGCTCTGTAAGACAACAGTGATGTATGGGTACAAGATCAACTACCATATCTTACAAGCATGGCAGTGATACACTACAGCACACATGACTTGTGTGCTGACGGGCTTACAGCCAGTCTTCACTAGAGAGGGCATATATGTATCTGTTTATAATTTATTTCTCTGACTAACTGCATCATATATGACTGCTGGAAACCTGAAACAGGCATATATTGTCAATCAATGCTCGAAAAGAGTGCAATATGCACTTATCGTTATTCGAGTATGGCCAGTCACACTTGGATAACAACATATGACATCATTTCTGCATGAGAATGCACCCATGTGACATGTCATTGCATGTCATGGTTTTGCAACTTTCGTGATGACTAGTAACTTAGAGCCTGTACAGATGCACTTTGTTTGGCATCTTTCACATATTGCTCAGGTTTGTTTTGTGGCAAAAACCCTGGCATTGCCTCCCATGGTTCAAGCGGAGATTGGTCTACAGTAAACCTTCTCCCATCCATAGGTGCATATCAATGAACATTCATCATCTCCAGATCAGTTGGATTAAACTGTATATAAGGTGTTGGCAGATGTCAATGCCATGAATTTGTTTAGCAGTTGATGTTTATTGCATAGCAGACATTTAGATCTCCACTTAGACTACAGAAGGCAATGCTGAAGTTTTCGCCACAAAACAAACATGAGCAATACATGAAAGATGCCAAACAAAGTATGTCCGTACAGGCTCTTAGTAAGTGCGGGCCTGCCTTCGACTTGGATCGACTCTTGCAGCTTCGCACTCGCGTATCATGCCTCGGTATTGCTCCTCTAATGTCTCCAGTCATATGTGATGTGTCTAATCACATTGACTTGCCTGAAATGGCCTGAACACCATCATATGGATGGGTAAGTACACGTTCTCGCGTGCATTTGACTGACTCTTCTAGGTCGCATTTTCAGTCGTCCTCGACACCATGGGTCTGGATGGTGTAGCGGATGTCCGAGATCACTACTGGATTGGACAGCTCAGGTATGTGCGCTTTCGTCTTGTGCGCCGTTCGATCGATCCGACCCTCCTGCCTAGTTAGCAGTGGTGTCTCGACCCGTATCAAGTCGCGGCGTGTGCTTCTCATTGTGCCATCCTTCCACTGGCCTATCTCATGGTACCCAAGGCCGTCGCCATCACTTTCATGTCCCAAATGGCTCTCGACGTCGACCGTCGCCTCCTGCTCGCCATCTCCATCTCCTGGCACTTTATATCGACTCGATGCACCCGTATCTCCGCCGGCATCATTCCCTTCAACTCCGGGGACCTCTAGGGCATTGGTAGGGTCGTTAAGTACGCGTCCGTCACACAGTTCCTCTCGACTTCGCCTTCTCGCCTCTACCTCCCTTGCAGCTTCGCTTCAGCGAAGCGCTCGTCCTGACCATATCTAGCATGTTCACTGGCGCTGCAGATGTCGTCTTGTGCAGCCGCTTTGTCGTCCAGCTTGGCTGCGTCCTCTGGAGGTCGACTAAGTGAGTTCTCTTCCTCAACACGCTCGCCGGCGCATTCTAACGCATTCCGCAGCTTCTTCAGCCCTGTCTGCATGTCTTCGTCGCCATATGACGTTCCCGGTGTGTCTGTCTCGCTGCTATTGCATGTGCCACCTCGGCTCGGTTCGCCTTGCCACTCCCCCTCAAGCTCAAAGCTCGGAGGTTCATCGCATAGTTGCACAGGTATACCAGGTGGTACTGGTGGCTCTGGTAAGTCATTCGGCATGTCCTCGACGTGCTCTCGACACTGACATTGCCGTTCAGTAGCTAATGTCTTCAGCATGACCTCATGAGGGTCACCACTGGCGTTGTTTGCAGCACCTTCGCTGCCGCCGTCTCGATCTCCATCCCCTGTACATCCCTTGCGTTCTGCCTGACCCTTGACGGGCTCTTCCACCCGTCGACTCCCTGCGCACATCCGTCGTGCTCCGTTGGTGATGTGGTTCGTCAATGGAACTCGCTGCCGCTTGCTCTTTGTCGCCTCTCGGATCCTCTGGTATGTTTCTCGTACTTCTCGGTCCATTCGGACCAAGCGCATCTCCTGGTACATCCTTCGCACCTCTCGGCCCATTCGGTGCATGCGTATCTTCGCTCGGTTTGACTATCACGTCCCGCCGGTTGTATGATGTGCTTGCCTTATACGCTGCGCCTGATGACGCATGGTGGCGGAATAGATCAGGAGATGATAGGAATGCAGGATGCAGGCACGTTGGTAACTTTAGAGGGATATATAGTCTTGGGAATACAATGATGACAACGATGGATACATGCAAATAATACACAAGGATGAAGGCACTGGCAGGAGCTGGAAGTCGGGACTAAGGATGACGATGGGAGGGCACCATAGGCTAGGATGCAGGAACAACGAGTAGGCCCTATAGGTCTGCACCTGGTGGCTCTGTGTCCGTTGCGTCAGAACTGTGACAAGATGTGGCACGAGGAACGGGTTCAACAACATATTCCGAAAGTATTGTCAGTAGCCACTGCACCAAATCCTCCAGCACGGAGGTGCTCATACCCACTGCAGGGGGATCCCAGGGGTACATCACCCCATGCGACCCTGGGAGTATGAATCGGGTATTTAGCCTATCCCCTAGCCAAAAACAACACATGCAGCATTTCTTACTAACACTCACGGCCACAGCAGGAGTTGTGACCATCTGCATGCAAAAACACATGAGATAAGACAACCTTTGGTGGTGACTTGGACATATGGGTTTGACGATTTGTTCTATCTGGTCGTCTCCTAGCTTTATACCATCCTCTGCATCACACTGATGGTGCTCAATGAGCCCCATCAGTGCCACCTCAGCATGGATTCCACCAGAAAACACTCCTTTATAATTGCACCCATCAAGAACTTGCAAAATGGTATCCTTCTCCAGACCTGGTTGATCAAAAACGAGCAAATCAGCAAGACTTTCAGGTGGCAGTAGCTTTTTCGGCGATTCCGGGACACCAACAAGATTGACATTGACCTCTGCAAGCGTTGTACAATCTTCGCTTATGAGGTGTTCAATGGCTCCATGCCATGAAACTAAAGTCTTCAAGTGGCAGAAGACTTGTCGCCCCATACTCTTTTTTCCAGCCTCCACAGTTTCGTGCTCTGAACAGTTGATTAGCCTGTGAATATGTGACAGTGTGAGGCATACCTGAATCGTGGGTATCTAATGAATCAAAGACTTAGTAACAATTCTTATACTTTACTGTCATTTTCACTAAGGTTGGCACCATGAGAAATTTATGTCAAAAAACACACTTCTACTTTGGTCAAGCATATCTTTTCAACCACCACTCAGAATTCCTCAGAAATGCTACCAGTCGACTCGGACAGTCCAGGACTGTCATATCCGGCACTACCGACGATGAAAATCCAACTTTTAGGATTTCGGGATTTGACTCAGGATTTAGTTTTGCAGTAAGTACCCCCTCCCATGCCTTTATTCTATGCTCAAAACAGTGCCGTAGTCATGCCATGAGGTCATCATATAGTCCTTGACGTACAGTTGACAATTATGTGGAGGTTGGATCACAAACAATGAGCAGTATTTCCACAAGTAGTTCGCCTCTTATTATAGCCACAAATCAATGTATATTGAGCGGCAGTAAGCACGTAGGATGATATGTACAATATGAAGCTAAATTTCCCTGGGCAAAACTGACTTTCCGGAGTTTATGGCTTGTAAATCAGCCTCCACATACTGTAGGATCAGAATCGCAGTCCCAATCTCAATACCCAACAGTCCCTGTAACATATCAAGTGAAATATAGTCATGGGAAAGTTGTGATATGCACA
>JBBPMM010000930.1:0-11326 GCA_038090335.1 Solioccasus polychromus
CTGACACCTCCATTCCTGTTTCACTATGACACCTTACTCCTGTTTCATGAATCAGCAGCCAACACTCATTGCTACTGTTTCAGCCTACTCATGTATAAATACCATAGTTTGCTGAGGACTTCTCCTCAGTTCGAATATCAACTAAGTTCCCCACTATTCTCTCCTGCTCTCCTCAAGTCTTAGCTTGGACTCCTCCCCAACTAAGCGTCTGACCTCTCGCTACCTTTGTCCTCCAAAATACAGGACATGAGTGTGTAAGGGTGCAGCTCTCCACCCAAGTAGCTGAAGCCAAGTCTGTCTGACCAACCTCCAGCCCAATTCTGCCTACTTCATCTCCCTCTGACTTTGGAGCAAGAGTGGAATATCATTGGACTTGATACTTGACAGGGTTGAAACAAGGTGCACTCAAATGGTATCAACAACTGTGCAAGGAGCTCACTGAATTAGGCCTCGAACAAACTGAGGCAGATTGGGGAGTTTTCATGGTGAAAATAGACATGCATGTCCTTATCCTAGCATCACACGTTGACAACTGTACAGTGATGGGATCATCAAAAGTGCTCGTCAAAGCCTTCAAGGATGAGATTGGATTGTGCTTTAAGATCACTGACTTAGGGCCAATTAGTTGGCTTCTTGGCATGAAAGTCACATGCGATTGTGATGCCTGCACCATTTCCATATCGCAGCAGCTGTACATCGATGCCATCATCACCAAATACAACTTCACAGACCAAAAACCACTCTTGATACCCATGGACCCTCATATCCAGCTCTCACACTCCCAATGCCCTCAATCCGCAACCAATGTCACCTTCATGTGCCAAGTCCCATTTCACACTGCGCTCAGGTCCTTGATGTACCTCACAGTCGGTACCCAACCCAACATTGCATTTGTTGTTGCCACTCTCGCACAATTCACAGAAAACCCTGGCATTGCACACTGGGAAGATTTAAAACAAGTCTATAGATATTTAATAGGTATGCATACATGGGTGCTGACCTACGGTACCCAAAAGTTGAGCCTCATTGGCTATGCAGATGCCGATGGCATGTCACAAGAGCACTGCCATGCTATTTCAGGCTACACATTCATAATTGATGGCAGAGTGATCTCATGGAGCTTGCACAAACAAGAGCTTGTCACACTCTCAACAATGGAAGCTGAATATGTCGCATCAACACATGCCACAAAAGAGGCCATTTGGCTTCAATGCCTTATTACTAAGATGTTTGACCCTCTGCATGTCCCCACCATTCTTTACAATGACAACCAATTGACCATTGCACTCACCAAAGACAGCAATTATCATGTGTGCACTAAACACATCAATATCCACTACCATTTCATTCGTTTTTCTATTGATAAAGGTTCCATTCATTTACTCTATTGCCCTACTGACAGTATGATCACTGATACCCTTACCAAAGCGCTCCCCTCTGCTAAAGTGAAGCACTTTGCTGCCAAACTTGGACTGTGCTCTGTTTGAGGGGGAGTGTCAGATTATTTAGATGTATTTAGCAAACGTAGCTTACTAATCTGGTTGACATTGTACCATATGGCTCCTTTCCTTCTTTTCCTCAGTTGCACTACATTGTGTGTCTGAGGTACGATACTATTCTTCACTTACTTACCTACTCATAACTGACCTGTACTGTAGTCTCATACTCATACAGGTAATACAGTCACACTATGTCGTGTGTCTGAGTCTCATACTTGTACAATGTATATATGTATGTATTGATGGGCCTGGCACTTGTGTCTGCAAAGTCTCTGATCATGAGGCAATTACAGCAATCCAAATAGGCTGCAACATTAGTGGGTGTCAAAGTTAAAACATGACACCAAACCTTTTTGAAAACATTTGCTTACAAGATTGCATGTAGCTTGGCTATGGCTCAAGTCCCAAATCTCTGCTGGAAATATCATAATCCGCAGATCCTCTTAACCCCCCTGGTCACCTCTGACATGTCACCCCACACGGCCCTGCACCTGTGATGCCCAGGCCTGCAAAGATTGGCTCCTCTACTGCTGGAACCAAAAATCTGAAGATCCAGTGGGAGAAGGGATATGCATATCATACTGATCACTTTATTGAATGGTGCCAGGATAACCTGTCAAAACATGTGAAGCTCTTTTCTGACTCAACTCAAGAGGCATGGGATGAAGGCCATACTAAATCTCAACTCTTGTCATCCAAAAAATCACTCTATCAAGAACTTGCTCAGTATATCTTTGAGGGTGACCCGGACCTTGCAGAAGAGTGAAAGGCAAAACCCCAATCATTTGTTGCTGCTATGCAGTGCTATCATACATTGTAGGCATGTTTTCTACTCAGTCTTTCTGACTAATAAGTCCAATCAGTCTTTGTGCAAAGTACTCTGAACAACTTAAATGCCTTGGCCAAACTGGTGCAGGACTAACTGTTACAGAACTTGAAACATCCCAATTCAATGGTCTCCTTGGTGAGTGCCTACCACTCTCCAGTCTATGTATAATCATTGACTAATGAATTTCAGGCAAAGTGATGAATGATTTTCCATGGTTCTTGTCCCTTCATGGGTGGTGGAGAACAAACCCAGCATACAACACAGCACATAGCACAGCACATGCCAGGCAAAATTTTGCTGCCCAGGCTGCGGTGTTATTTGAGATGGACAAAGGCATGTTGCTAGTGTCTGATGATCAAGCCACATTTGCAATGGTTCCATCTATCTCCCCTTCTTTGGTGACCTCTGCCCAGCTTTCTACTCCCTCTTCCTCCATGCCACCTCCTACTGATGCTGCCACCACCACCACTGCTCTGCCTTCTGTTCTCACAGCCTCCACCTCTGCTGAATTCTTTACTGGGGATGATATCCTATTCAACAATTATTTCGACTTCAATGACAATGAATTTGACTGTGACATCAACACACCACTCTTGCTATCCCATGCACCCATGTGCAATCCTTCCATCACTGCCACCCTCAATGCTCCATGGGATCCCCTCTCGTTATCTCAGAACTCCACTCATCACACTCCTAATGTCATCTTGCTCAATGATGACTGTGTCCCACCCTGTCCATGCCCTCTTATACCCTGCAACCCCAAAGAAGAGGCCCACCAGACCTTCCTGATGTCATGCAGTCCCAGTGTTCTGAATACCAATGACTCTGATTCAGATGTTGCAGCCACATGTTTACTTGCCAATCTCCAGCTGAAATGCAAGATGCCAACACCAGATGTCAGCTCAGATGAGCTCAACACCAGCACATGGTTTTCCACTGGCAATTCATTAGCACAGGCCACTTCATCCTCTCAGTCTCGTAAATGTGTCCAAACATCTGTGGCTGATCACATTGATGGTGCAAATCAAATGGCTAGCATGCTCTTCATGAAGCTAGAGCATGACAATCTGCAAAGCAAGGCATGTTGTAATGAATGAGATGCTGATCACAAGCTCAAACATTGGAGCTGTCAAGAGAAGAAGACAGGGTCTGAAAAACAACATCAATATGAGCATGAAATGGAGGATTGGAGGTGTGAGATGCAGGATTGGCAACATGAACATGAGTGTGTGATGTCGAAGGATGCCCTGGAGAAGTTGAAGCTCAAGCTTGAACTGCAACGTTTGAAGGTCCAGGAGTGAGTGATGAAATGTGGCCATAGTGGTGAGGGCAAAGAAGTCATAAGCATTTGATATCTAATTTATGTTTGTATATAGTTCAGTTCAAAGATATCATTGTTGTGTTGGTCTGTCTGCTATAGCTAGGCAGGGTGATACCTGCTAGATATATGTATTTGTTCTACCATCAATACTACTCATGCTAGTTGAGATGCTGAAGCAAATTCTGCATAAGTGTGTAATGGTGTTGCTGGCCTGGGGTTGTGTGATGTCTGTTCCTGTCCATATTAATGCTCTTCTCCTCCTCCTCCTCCTCCTCCTCCTCCTCCCTCTCCTCCCCCTTTTCCCCCTCCTCCCTGCCATCACCATCAATATCCTCTTTAGGGCATTCAGCAGCAAACAAGTCCATAGATGATGCCACTCCAATCTTCTCCTCAATGTCCACAATCATATTGTGGAGAACAAGGCAGGTTTGTATCCAAGCATTTGCATAAGATAAATCTTTTTGAGTTTGAATTTGTATTTGAAGGTCACATAGTGATTGAAACCGGCCCTTGAGTGATTCATACAAGTGTTCTGTACAAACTCTAATCTAGAAATGAATTTAATCAGATAAAATACAAAATGTATTTTAAAGAAATACCTTGGATAGATAGAAGTTAAATGTTTTCTGGGATCTTGTCAAGCTTTCTTCAGTTGGTAGTTTGAATGGAACCATACACCATGGCTGACAGCTATATGCACTATCAGCCCAAAGCCATTCATTTGGACCAAAGAATTGATCAGGTGATGTTGCAATCTTGGTATGTTGAAAAGCAGTGGAATCATGAAGACTTCCAGGAACTCCAATCACATAGTCAACAATCCATAGATTGTGGGGAAAGATCACAATCTATAGATACCATTAAGCCAATTAATAAACACTTATAGAATTACTTGATTGGAAACTGAGTAATTTGATTTACGATCAAAAAATCCCTCACCATGCCAGCCAGGTTTTTGAAAAAGCTTGAATGCTGTTCCATCAACACATAAAAATCCACCTTTCCACTGAGAACAAGTTCTTTCCTCCACATATCTCTGAGCCTTTTGCTTGTCCTCTTGATCTGTTTGCTGTGTAAGATCAAAGTGGATAAAAAAGTCATGATGATGCAGTATAGCCACCATAACATGTTTGTAGCAGTTATAAACAGTGCCTTTTGAGACACCTGCCCATTCTGCCATATCCTGTGAGGTAGCAGCATTACCATAATGTCCAGCAGCATTATGTTACGAGTCGATGGACCCCTATCCCTTTTTCCTTTGTCATACTTCCCCTTTTGCCTCACAGCACCGGAGCTGTGCTCACTCCGTTTGCAGTATATACTCCGGAACGTTCTAGTAGGATTCCTTTCCTGTACTTGGTCTGTGCGCACTCACGGACCCTATAAATACCTGCCTACTATACCCTGTACTTTAGCTAGTTCTACGCCAATAAAGCCTAGTAACCAGCAAGCCACCTTAAAAGGGTGAGACCCCAGATTCCTGGTCAAGCTGCCTCATATCGCCCTCTTGATCCCTATTCAAAGACTAGGCCTCCAAGCCTTCGTCTTCATCGCCGTCGTCGCTCACCAAGATCTTGCCATCCGGTTTCACTTCCTACAAGAAGGAACCCGCCTCTTTGTCCTGATCGTTATAGGGATTTGGCCACACCCCAGACATCGCCTTTACTATCGAGCCTGCCTGGAACGTCGTCGCTAGGTTACTAAGCCTTAGCGTAACAAAAGAACTAGCTCTTTCCCTTGACTCTTCTATCCAGAAGGGTCATACCCCCTTTCCATCATAGTACCCCCCCGAAGACCAGCGTATCCCTCCCCCTACAAAAAGAAAAAGAAACCTACCTCCTCTACCCCCTCCTCCGAACTCTACCCCTCCCCTTTCGCTGAAGGACCTTCGCGTAACGCAGCAAACCCAGACTACCCCCCCACGCCTTCTGAAATTTCTGATTCCTCCTCCGAATCAGATACCCCTACCGAAGTGGATCTCCACCAGTTTGACCAGGAGACGATAGACCGTCTCCTCCGGGAAGAAGAAGAAGCGAGACAGAAGGAAATAGCGGAAAGAGAGGAATTCCGCCGACAGGTTGCTGAGGAAAGCGCCCGAATTGCACGGGAAGAAGAAGAACAAACCCGGGCTACCCAAACCAGGAAAATGTCTCGCTCAGAACTCAAAGCCGGACTCCCCGATGACTTTTCCGGGGAATCCGAGGACGCAGTTCGATGGGTAATGGCCATGAGGGCCTACTTCACCATGAACGCCGACTTGTACGATGAAAAGTCTATGCTCCTCACCGCTCTCAACAAGATGAGCAAGGGTCGAGGACGAACCTTCTCCGAAGGATGGTTTTATAAACTCGAGGATCCCACGATCAAAGCCGAGGACAAAACCTTCACAAAAATGTCTGAAGAGTTTGCCAAAACCTTTTACCCTTTCGATGTCGCCAATCGAGCCCGCCAAACTCTCAGAACTCTGGTTCAGAATACCAGGGATAAGGACGGCTTCGCCAAATATGTGGCAGATTTTTCTCTGGCAGCCTCCCAAGCCTGTATCACCGACGAAGAAGCTCTCATCGACAATTTTGGACGGGGTCTCGATGAAAAAATCGTCAATAATATCCTATCCATGGCAAATGTTCCCACCACGCTACATGGATGGATGGAACAAGCAAGCAAATTCCACGCGCAACAAGAAAGGATTAAGGATATGCGACGAGGACTGGGATGGAGAAACCCAAACGGACCAAGAAGAGACCCTAATGCTATGGAAGTCGATGCCGTTCGACTAAACCCAGTCGAAAAAGCACGCCACATCAGGGAAGGGCGCTGTTTCATCTGTCATAAAAAAGGATGCGTAGCTCGAAACCATCCAAAGGACACAAAGGAAAGCTCGACTGCTCCTACTCGCCCCCCTCGAAACCCTGCTAGAGTGGCGGCGACTTCCACTAAAGCAGAAAATCCAAAAGAATCTTCTGACCTAGACAAGTATCTCAAAGTCTTAGAAGGAAAGAAAGTAGACCCTAAAGAAATGATCAGGGTTCTCAAAACTTGTTTCGAAGAAGAGGAGGCTGAGGAAATGGTAGCCCACATCACTACCTATAAAGAGATGGATTTTTAAAAAGGAGAGAAGTATCAGCGTCTCCCTCTCCAGAACTACTCGCTCCCATCATTTGTACTAATAGAAAGGAGAAATCAATCCGTATTCCTACTTCTATTTCTCACGGAGCAAAAACCGCTGAAGTGAAAGCCCTGTTAGATTCGGGAGCTACCGAAAATTTTATCGACCCAACCATCGTCACTAAGTACCAATTCCCAACTACTCGCCTCCACCTCCCTATCAAAGCATCCAATGTCGATGGGACAACAAATCGAGGAGGAATAATCAGAAAGGAAACCCATCTAGTGCTTCGCATTGGCACACGAGAAGAGGTTATACGATTCCTAGTCCTCCATTGTGGAGAAGATCGCATAATCCTAGGGATTCCGTGGTTCTCTAAAGTAAACCCCCTAATCAACTGGACCACTCGACGAATCTCCATCCCAGATCTTCCCCAATCCCACACTACTGATGACCAACGATACCTTGTCGAGTCTCTCCGAAAAACCACCATCGCCACCAAAATCGCCGAAAATTCCAAAGGAGGAGAACCTACCATCCCAGCCGAGTATCTCTCCTTCACCGATGTTTTCAGTGAAAAAACGCACGACCTTTTACCCCCTTCCCGAGCATTCGATCATACCATCGAATTGGATGACTCGTTTATTCCTAAAGTTGCAAAAGTCTACCCCCTTAATCCGAAGGAGTTACAAACTTGCAAAGACTTCGTTGATGAACATCTCAAAACTGGACGGATCACCCCGTCGAAATCCCCCCAAGCCTCTCCATTCTTTTTCGTAGGAAAGAAAGATGGATCCCTCCGACCCTGCCAAGATTACCGCTACCTAAACTCCCATACTGTCAAAAATGCGTACCCACTTCCCCTCATCTCCGACCTCCTGGATAAGCTCAGAGCTTCCACCATCTTCACGAAATTTGATGTTCGCTGGGGGTATAACAATATCCTTATCAAACCCGAAGACCGTTGGAAAGCCGCGTTCATTACACCATTCGGATTGTTTGAACCGACAGTCATGTTCTTTGGCCTCTGCAACTCCCCTGCAACCTTCCAAGCTTTCATGAATTATGAATTTCGCGATCTCCTCTCCGAAGGATGGCTCGTCATTTATATGGATGACATCCTTATCCATTCCTCTGATCCCGCCACCCACACTGCCCGCACCAAACGAGTTCTTCAGCGACTTCGTGATCTTCACCTCTCCCTGAAACTCTCCAAATGCACCTTTAACGTTCCCGAAGTTGAATACCTTGGGATGATTGTTGGCAACCACCGAGCAGCTATGGATCCCGCTAAACTCTCCGCCATCCACACTTGGGAACCGCCGCATTCCGTACGAGCGGTTCGCTCGTTTCTCGGTTTTTGCAACTTCTACCGCAAATTCATCGCCAATTTTTCTACCATTGCCCAACCCCTCATCGAACTCACTAAGAAGGCTTTCCCCTGGCAATGGGACGCACCTCAACAGTCTGCCTTTCTGACCCTCAAAAACGTCTTTTTATCCTCCCCAGTCCTCCGTCTCCCAGATACCACCCAACCCTTCTTTGTCATGACGGACGCTTCCCTAGTCGCCACAGGAGGAATTCTCATGCAGAAAGACCTTAACGGCGATCTCCACCCCTGTGCCTATCTCTCTCGAACTCTTTCCCCGGCCGAGCGAAATTATGACATCTACGATCGCGAACTCCTCGCTGTCATCCACGCCCTTTATGAATGGCGACACTACCTTCAAGGCACTAACCACCCTGTCTCTATCCTCATGGATCATAAAAATCTCACCTACTTTCGGGAACCCCGCAAACTCTCTCGTCGCCAAGCGCGATGGCTCCTCTTTCTCCAGGACTTTGACCTATCCTTCACCCACCTTCCCGCCTCTCAGATGGGCCCCGCCGACGCCCTCTCGCGACGAGACGTGGTCGATACCACTGATGATAACTCCCTCACCACCCTGCTCCCGGCTTCCGTCTTCATCCGTTCCATCGATCTTGCTCTGGCCGACAAAATCTCCCAATCCTCCGCTTCCGACCCCCTCGTCCTCGACGCTATCGCCAAATCTACCGCGAACTCCCCTCTTTTCCCTCGTTCCTCCCTTGCGGACTGGTCATTCGACCAAGGCCGGCTATACTTCAAAGGTCGCCTATACGTCCCAGAATCTGCTCGCCACGAGCTCGTATCGTCCATCCACTCCTCTTTCACTGGCGGCCATGGTGGTGTCTTCCGTACTACAGCCCTTATCTCCCGTGACTACTGGTGGCCCGGACTATCTACCTTTATTCGCAAATTTGTCGCTGGATGCGCCCTATGCCAACAACATAAAATCAATACCCACCCAACGATTCCCCCCCTCTCCCCCATTCCCTCGACAGCCACACGACCCTTTGAACACATCTCCGTGGACTTAATCACCGACCTCCCACCCGCCCGGGGGTATGACTCAATTATGGTCGTGGTCGACCACGGTCTTACAAAGGGGGTGATTCTCTCCCCTTGCTCAAAAACTATCGATGCAGAAGGGATCGCCCAACTGTTCCTCGAACGAGTATTCCCCAGATTTGGTCTCCACTCCTCCGTTATATCCGACCGAGGACCCCAGTTTGCATCAGCATTTGCGAGAGAACTCTCCAGAATACTCCAATATGATCTCCGACTCTCCACAGCATACCACCCTCAAACGGATGGAGAAACGGAAAGGGCGAATCAAACTCTAGAAACCTTCCTTCGAATCTTTTCTGAAGGGAGACCTGATAAATGGGTCGACCTTTTACCCCTCGCAGAGTTCTCCCACAATGCCAACGTTCATGCCTCCACCCAAAAGACCCCCTTTTCTCTCATACTCGGGTATGAACCACGAGCCTACCCTCCCCTTGGAAAGACCTTTATCCCGGCCCTGGAAAGTCGTCTTTCCCTTCTAGACGAGGCAAGAAAGGAAGCATTGGCTGCTCATGAAAACTCCGCTCGGATAATGAGAGAAAGAATTCGTTCTAATTTCCGACCCTGGAAGATTGGCGATAAAGTGTGGTTAGAAGCAAAAAACCTCCGATTCCGTCACACCTCCCGAAAACTCCTTCCAAGGAGAGAAGGCCCCTTCGAAATCACCAAGGTCATTTCCCCTCTCGCCTACGAATTGAAGCTCCCTCTATCCTGGAAAATCCACAACGTCTTCCACGCTTCCCTCCTATCCCCTTACAAAGAAACGGCAGAACATGGGCCTAACTTCCTAAAACCCCCATCTGAGGAAATAGAAGGCGAAGAAGAATGGGAAGTCGAAGACATTCTTAATCACCGAGGAACACGAGGACGCCGCCAATATCTCGTCAAATGGAAGGGTTACTCTTCGGCAGAGAACACCTGGGAACCCGCTTCCAATCTAGGAAATGCTTCCGAGGTCTTGGACGAGTATAAAAGACGAACGAATCTTTAAACTCCGACTTAACCACTCTTAACCTCTTTCGCCCACCATGTCCTCTAGCGTTACCAACCCCACCTCATTCATCCGTGCCTTCGCCCAACGTCTCCCTGACCACCACCGACGTGTACTTTATGCCGGTGTCCTCGCTGACCCCCGCCTCATGTTTTTACTGGAAAAAGACGGTCTGTGGGATCGTGCCATCACCCTCCAAGCGTTAGTACGCCTCTACCATCAGACTTTGACCCATCATCTCCTCTATGAGAGACTCCACTCCTCCGCATCGCATACCACCCATCAGACCCTTACCGACTCCCAGTCCCTCATTCGTCATCACGTTTTAGACCTCCTTCATTATGAAGGATTCTGGGGCTTCGTAAACCGTATCCCTAATTCCGCTCTCCAGGGACTACTCGTCCCTCTCATCACTTCCCTCACCCCATCTGAAGAGGACGTCTATGATGGCCTGGTCCCTTGTAACACCGCCCACATAACCCCCCGATTAGTCCCAGCAGGACCCACGTCACCTCCCACATACGCTGCAGCAGCTAGACCTGCGACCTCACCTTCTCCTCCATACCATCCCTGTACGCCGTCTCCCCCTACCACTACCACCCCAATACGGACTTTACGTCGTCGAACAAGACCGGACAGCCCTTACCCTCGTCTGAGGATCGAGACCCCTCCCTCGTCACCTTCTTCTTCCACTTCCTACGGTAGCCCTGTCTCTCCCACTCTACCTGTCCCTCCTCCGGTGGATAGGGATACTATCATCACCGACGTGTCTCCGGGAACCATTGTCAACCCCATCGACGTGGATCACCCTCGCAATCCTCCACGTCTCGGTCAATGCTTTAAGTGCCAGGAATGGGGCCACTGGCATGGGGAATGCATCAAATTCCGTTGCCCCCACTGTTTCTTGTGGGCACCAGGACACCCGGCTCGAATGTGCCCAACTCGTTACTGTTCCTTCTGTCGGAACACTAGGCACTCTTTCGACGCTTGTCCCTTCGTGGCGGGAAATAACCCACCAGTGAGTGACGATGAATCTTGAAGAGGTCTTCAAGACGCTTAACAAGGGGGTAATGTTACGAGTCAATGGACCCCTATTTCTTTTTATAATACTTCCCCTTTTGCCTCGCAGCACCGGAGCTGTGCATGTCC
>JBBPMM010000931.1:0-11322 GCA_038090335.1 Solioccasus polychromus
TCAAATTTTGAAGGATGAGCTACAACAAACCCTAGAGCATTATGAGCTCAATCCTTCTGACATCATCTTTCAGCAAGACAATGACCCCAAGCATACTTGTAGAAAGGTGAAGGAATGGCTAGAAGAATAGGAGTTTCACACTATGGTTTGACCTGCACAGTCTCCTGACCTCAACCCTATTGAGCATCTTTGGAGATGGCTAAAAAGGAGGCTTTCAGAGTATAAACACCCTCCTAAGGGAATTTTGGAATTGTGGGACAGAGTTCAGGTGGAGTGGGAGAGGTGTTACGCTAAGGCTAGTAACTCAGCTAGTAACTGATGAAGTATACACAATGATAGATGCTTATGCATCTATGAGGTAATCCCAGAATGATTATGATGAGGACAGTTGTCTCCCAATAGAGGGTATCAATGCATCCATATGGAATATCCGCCTGGATGGTTGCAAGGAAGATGATCAGCTGGTAAGTCACTCCTTGGTGAGTGAGGAAACTCCTTAGCATGGTAGCCTGAAGTACTGGAATGGTGATGGTCTCGCTCGTCCTGAGCAGCTTGCTGGTTACTAGGCTTGGATTGTGTAGAACTAGCTAAGGTACATGGATAAGGAGTCGTCCTACTTATAGGTAGAGAGATGGTGCACAGACCAAGGGAGAAAAAGGAAACTATCTAGAATGTTCCAGAGAATATAGACTATAACAGGTAACCCTTAGCTCTGGTGCTACAAGGTAAAACAGGAAGAATTGGGAGATGGAAAAAGTAGGAACATTAATCAGGAAAACTAGGAAAGATGGAAGGAATAGGGAAGAGACGTGGGGGAAATAGGAAAAGATAGGGGTTCAGGTAAAACCATAACATTACCCCCTTCGTAGCTCTCAGCTCACTGAGCTGAATTATTCTCACTGCCGAAAGAACTGTGATCATCAACAATCCATTCTGCAATGGGGGAATTGGTAGAGACGTCAGGGCAGTGAGACAAGTTATGACTGGGAGTACCACATCCATTACAGGGAAGACCTTGACACAAGCTCTTTTGATGACCAGGAGCCCACAAGAAGCACTTTGGGCAGTGATATTCCCGACATTCCATATACTAGTGTCCCCATTGCTGACACTTAAAACATTGTCCTGACCAAATAGGGGTATCTGGGAGGGAGTCGACATCAATAGGGTGGACCAAAGTCCCAGGAGAAGGGGAATGAGGTGGAGGTAGGGGAGGAGTAGAGGGACAAGACACCAAGTGGTCAGGTAAAGGTTGCTCCCATTCTGGTTGGGGGGTCCACATGGGCCTAGTGGGTTCAGGGATTGGGAGAGCAGGCGTATCGTCATAAGATGAAAGGCAAGGTTGAGTGGGAACCAAATAGGGAGTTGGTCTTCATCGAGGTCGGTGAGCAGGAGTGGGAGGAGAGGGCAACGTAGGTGGGCTGGGAGAAGAAATGGAGGAAAGAAGGAAACAGGGTTCTATCCCGTTGGTGACAGTCAGGGGGTATCCCTGATAGCAAGTCTCTTCAGTGGGGGAAAGTCCATCTAGAAGGGACTGTAGCATCAGGATGGTAGAGGATGGGATATGGTTCACGAAGAACCAGAAACCTTCTTGGTGCATGAGACCAAGGAGATGGTCCAGTGTCTGCTGGGTGGAGTGGTCAATAGCTCACGTAAATGCAGAGCTAGCACCTGAGCAGGATCATTGGAAGAGGAGATCAGTAGTGTAAATCTGATGGTATAAGCACACCATTGTTTGCAATGAGGTTGCTTGGCTCCAAAGAGGATCATGTTCGATGCAGAAAAGAGGGCGGGGGTCGGCAAGGACAGTCCCAAAAAGGATGCAGTGGTAGGAAACTGGGAGACATTCGGCATAGATGGCAAGGGATGGCATAATAGAATGCAAAGGTGATGGATGAATGGAGGCGTAAAGTGGGATGGCAGAGTTCTAAAGGTGTCATCGAGTTTTATACTCTTTCAGTACCTTGGAGGCATTTTCTAGATTAGACTCTGGTTCCCAGGTATTCTCGGCGGAGGAATACCCTTTCCACTTCACTAGGTATTGTCTCTGTCCTCGTGTTCTGCAGTGATTAAGGATATCTTCAACTTCCCATTCTTCTTCTCCTTCTATCTCCTCCAATGGTGGCTTTATGAAATTAGGTCTGTGTTCCAGTGTTTCCTGATAGGGTGATAAGAGCGATGCATGAAAGACATTATGGATTTTCCAAGATGGAGGTAAATGGAGTTCATAGGCAAGAGGAGAAATGACCTTTGAAATATCGAATGGTCCCTCTTGCCGAGGAAGGAGTTTCTTGGAAGTGTGGCAGAAGCAGAGGTTCCGAGCTTCCAACCAGACCTTATCTCTGACTTTCCACAGTTTGAACTTCGAAAAGGTCCGTTCCTTCATGATCTGAGCAGAATTCTTGTGAGCTGCTAGGGCTTCCTTCCATGCTTCTTCTAAAAGGACAAGACATTTCTCCAGAGCAGGGATAAATGTCTTTCCTAGAGGGGGGTATTCCCTGGGTTTGTATCCAAACATTAAGGAAAAAGGAGTCTTCTGTGTGGAGGAGTGGACGTTGGAGTTGTAAGAGAACTCAGCCATGGGGAGGAGGTCCACCCATTTGTTGGAACGACCTTTGGAGAAGATTTGTAAATACGTTTCAAGAGACTGGTTTGCTTGTTCAGTTTCCCCATCAGTTTGTGGGTGATAAGTGGTCAAAAGGCAAAGATCATAGTTGAGAAGTCGGGAGAGTTCTTGAGCAAAAGCAGAGGCGAATTGAGGACCGCAATCAGAGATGACCGAAGAGTGAAGACCAAAATGAGGGAATACTTTTTCCAAAAATAGTTGGGCTACCCCTTCCACATCAATGGTTTTAGAGCATGGGGAGAAAATTACCCCCTTCATAAGACCATGGTTGACCATGACCAGAACAGAATTGAAACCCCAGGAGGTGGGTAGATCCATGATAAGGTCAACAGAGATTTGTTCAAAGGGGCGAGAAGCAGAGGAGGGTATAAGGGACAATGGAGGAATGGTTGGATGGGTATTCACCTTGTTCTGTTGGCAAACAGTGCAGCCGGATACAAAGCGACAAACAAATGAGGAAAGGCCTGGCCACCAAAAGTTGCAGGCCACAAGAGTGGAGGTGTGGAAAATGCCGCCATGACCGCCAGCAAAGGAGGAGTGGACATTGGAAACAATGTCATGGCGAAGGGATTCTGGGACATAGAGGCAATGTTTATAATAAAGTTTTCCATTGTCGAAGGTCCAATCAAGAAGAGCAGAATGCGGGAATAGGGGGGAATCCTGGAGACACTTGTCGATGGCAGAGAGGACCAAGGGGTCAGTGGAAGAAGACTGGGTAATCTTATCTGAGAGGGCAAGGTTGATATGGCGAACAAAGACATCATCAGGGAGAAGAGTGACTGCATGGTTGTCATCGGCCGTGTCGACATGATCTTTGCAAGATAAGGCATCAGTAGGACCCATGCTAGAACCTGGTTGGTGGATGAAGTGGAGGTCAAAGTCCTGGAGGAACAATAACCATTGAGCCTGTCGGCAAGACAGCTTATGAGGTTCCCAGAAATAGGACAAATTCTTATGGTCGGTAAGGACCGTAACGGGGAGGGAAGTCCCTTGGAGATAATGACACCACTTGTAAAGAGCATGGATGACAGCAAGCAGTTCTCAATCATAAATGTCATAGTTGTGCTCGGCAGGAGACAGAGTGCGTGACAAATACACACAGGGATGAAAATCCCCATTTACATCCTTTTGCATGAGGACTCTGCCAGTGGCGATTAATGAGGTGTTGGTCATCAGGAAGAAAGGCGAGGTAGTGTCCAGGAGGCGAAGGACAGGGGCGGACATGAAGATCTGTTGGAGGGTGCAGAAGGCAGACTCATGAGAGGTGGACCATTCCCAGGTAGTCAATTTCTTGGTGAGATCAATAAGGGGTTGAGCAATGGTGGAAAAGTTTGCTATAAATTTTCGGTAGAAGTTACAAAACCCCAAAAACGATCGAACTGCTTTCATCAAGGTAGGTGGTTGCCATTCTTGAATGGCCTTTAACTTGATAGGGTCCATGGACGCCTGGTGATGACCGACGACCATACCTAGATATTCTACTTCAGTGACATCAAAGGAGCACTTTGAAATCTTCAAAGAAAGGTGAAGATCCTTGAGTTGTTGAAGAACCTTTTGTGTCTGTTCAGTATGCTGGACAGGATCCAAAGAGTGGATGAGGATGTTGTCCATATAAATAACCACCCATCCTTCTGAGATAAGATCTTGAAAACCATCATTCATGAATGCTTGGAATGTAGCAGGGGAGTTGCATAATCCAAAGAACATCACCGTTGGTTCAAAGAGACCAAAGGGGGTGATGAACACCGCTTTCCATTGATCTTCTGGTTTGATGAGGACATCGTTATAACCCCATTGTACGTCAAACTTGGTAAAGATCGTGGAATCTTTGAGTTTATCCAGGAGATCAGAGATAAGAGGAAGAGGATATGCATTCTTGACTGTATGTGAGTTGAGATATCAATAGTCCTGACATGGTCTCAAAGAACCATCTTTCTTCAGCATGAAGAAGAAAGGGGATGCCTGGGGAGACTTGGATGGAACGATCCATCTGGTTTGAAGATGTTCGTCAATGAACTCCTTACATGTTGCCATTTCTTTAGGGTTAAGGGGATATACCTTGGCAATTTTCGGGACAAAGGCATCATCCAAATCGATTCCGTGGTCAAAGGGTCAAGAGGGGGTGTTATGCTGAGGCTAGTAACTCAGCTAGTAACCAATGAAATATATGTGGTGGTATATACTAATGCACCTTCGCGGTAATCCTAGGATGATTACGACAAGAACGGTCATCTCCCAATAGAGGGTATCAATGTGTCCATATGGAATGTCCGCCTGAATGGTTGCAAGGAAGATAATTAGCTGGTAAGTCACTCCTCGGTGAGTGAGAAAACTTCTTAGCATGGTAGCTTGAAGTACTGGAATGATGGTGGTCTCGCTCGTCCTGAGCGGCTTGCTGGTTACTAGGCTTGGATTGTGTAGAACTAGCTAAAGTACATGGGTGGGGAGTCACTTTACTTATAGGTAAGAGCACAGTGCACAGACCAAGAAAGAAAAGGAAACTATCTAGAATGTTCCGGAGAATGATGACTATAAGCGGTAACCCATAGCCCCAGTACTATGAGGTAAAACGGGAGAACTCGGGAAATGGAAAGACTAGGAACATAAGTTGGGAAAAATAGGGAATACGGAAGAGATAGGGAAAAGATAGGGGTTCAAGTAAAACCATAACATTACCCCCATCATAGTCCTCAGCTCACTGAGCTGAGTTATTCTCACCTCCCAAAGAACTATGGTCTTTGATGATCCACTCTGCAGCAGGGGGATTAGTGGAAACATCTGGACAATGAGATAACTTATGACCTGGTGCACTGCAGCCATCACAAGGGAGACCTCGACAGGCGCTCTTTTGATGACCAGGAGCCCATAAGAAGCACTTTGGGCAGCAATATTCCTGGCACTCCATATACCAATGTCCCCACTGCTGACACTTGAAACATTGCCCCGAACGGGTAGGGGTGTCAGGAAGGGAGTTGACGTCAATAGGATGGATAGGAGTTCCCAGAGAAGGGGAATGGGGTGGAGGTGGTGGTGGTGTAGAGGGGCAGGATGCCAGATGATCAGGTAAGGGCTGCTCCCATTCAGGTTGAGGAGTCCATGTAGGCCTAGTAGGTCCTGGTACAGGTAAAGCAGGGGTGTCGTCATAGGATGAGAGGCGAGGTTGGGTAGGAACCAAATAGGGGGTGGGTCAGCATCTGGGGTGACAGCAGGGTCGATGAGCAGGAGTGGAAGGAGATGGAGATGATGGTGGACTTGGGGACGAGAGTGAGGAAAGTAGAAAATGGGGTTCGATCCCGTTAGTGATAGTCAGGGGGTATCCCTGATAACAAGTCTCCTCGGTGGGAGTGAGTCCATCAAGAAGGGATTGAAGTATGGGAACGGTAGAGGATGGGATATGGTTCACAAAGAACCAAAAGCCTTCTTGATGAATCAAGTCGAGGAGGTGATCCAGCATCTGCTGGGTAGAGTGATTGATAGCTTGTGTAAACGCAGAGTTAGCCCCAGAGCGAGAACGTTGGAAGAGGGATCAGTAGTGTAGAGTTGGTGATAGAGGCACACCATTGTTTGCAACGAGGATGCCTAGGGCCACAGAGGATCATGTTCTACACAAAAGAGAGGGCAAGGATCAGTGAGGATGGTGGCAAAGAGGATATGGCGGTAGGAGACTGGGAGGTGTTTGGCGTAGATAGTGAGAGACGACATAGTGATAAGTGAAGGTGACAGATGAATGGAGGTGTAAGATGAGACGATGGAGTCTCAAAGATGTCGTTGAGTTTTATACTCTTTGAGCACCTTGGGTGCATTTCCAAGATTAGACTTGGGTTCCCATGTATTCTCAGCAGAGGAATATCCTTTCCATTTCACCAGGTATTGTCTCTGTCCTCGTGATCCACAGTGATTCAAGATATCCTCAACTTCCCATTCTTCTTCTCCTTCTATCTCCTTCGATGGTGGTTTTAAGAAATTGGGTCCATGTTCGGGAGTTTCCTGATAGGATGACAAAAGTGAGGTGTGAAAGACATTATGGATCTTCCAGGACAGAGGAAGGCGGAGTTCATAGGCAAGGGGAGAGACAACCCTAGAAATTTCAAAGGGGCCTTCTCGTCAAGGGAGAAGTTTCTTGGACGTATGGCAGAAATGGAGGTTTCGGGCTTCCAGCCAGACCTTATCTCTGACTTTCCATGGTTTGAACTTAGAAAAGGTCTGTTCCTTCATGATCCAGGTGGAGTTCTCATGAGCCGCCAGAGCTTCTTTCCGTGCTTCATCAAGAAGGGTAAGGCATTTTTCCAGGGTGGGAATAAACATTTTCCCAAGGGGAGGGTATCCCCTGGGTTCATATCTAAACATCAGGGAGAAGGGAGTCTTTTGAGTGGAAGAGTGGATGTTGGAGTTATGGGAGAATTCTGCCATAGGAAGAAGGTCTACCCATTTGTCAGGGCATCCCTCAGAGAATATCCGCAGATATGTTTCGAGAGACTGGTTCACTCATTCGGTTTCTCCATCGGTTTGTGGGTGGTAGGCAGTTGAGAGGTGAAGATCATAATTGAGAAGTCGGGAGAGTTCTCAAGCGAAGGCAGAGGCAAACTGAGGGCCACGATCAGAGATAACTGAGGAATGAAGACCAAAGCAAGGGAAAACTTTTTCCAAAAAGAGTTGGGCAACCCCTTCTGCATCAATGTTTTTTGTACACGGGGAGAAAATTACCCCCTTCATAAGCCCATGGTTGACCACGACCATAATGGAGTCAAAGCCCCAAGAGGAAGGAAGATCAGTGATAAGATTGACAGAGATCTGTTCAAAGGGGTGAGAAGCAGAGGAGGGGATGGGGGACAAAGGGGGAACAGTAGGATGGGTGTTCACCTTGTGCTGCTGGCAAACAGCGCAGCCAGAGACAAAGCGGCGAATAAAGGTGGAGAGACCAGGCCACCAGAAATTGTGGGCAATGAGAGCATGAGTACGAAAAATTCCCCCATGACCTCCTGCGAAGAAGGAGTGGACAGAAGAGATCACGTCATGTCGGAGGGATTCCAAAACATAAAGACAATTGCAGAAATAGAGTTTCCTGTCAGAAAAGGACCAATCCTGTGGGAAGGAGCGTGGGAATAAGGGGGAGTCCTCCATGGACTTTGAGATAGCATCCAGGACAAGGGGATCGGTAGAGGACAATTGGGTGATTTTCTCAGAGAGGGTGAGGTCAATAGCACAGATGAAGACATTGTCAGGGAGAAGGATGACAGCTTGGTTGTCATCAGCAGTATCGACATGATCCTGATGAGAGAGTGCATCAGCAGGGCCCATTTGGAAACCTGGTTGATGAACAAAGTGAAGGTCAAAACCTTGGAGGAAAAGGAGCCATTGGGCTTGACGATGGGAAAGTTTTCATGGTTCTCTAAAGTAAGAGAGGTTTTTATGATCCATGAGAACAGTGACAGGGTGGGAAGTGCCTTGGAGGTAGTGGTGCCATTCGTAGAGAGCATGAATTACGGCAAGTAATTCATGGTCATAGATATCGTAATTTCATTCTGCAGGGGACAGGGTCTTGGAAAGATAGGCACAAGGATGTAAATCGCCATTGGTGTCCTTCTGCATAAGAACACCTCCAGTGGCAATGAGAGAGGTGTCGGTCATCAGGAAGAAAGGGGAGGTGGTGTCCAGGAGGTGAAGAACCAGAGTAGACATAAAAATGCGTTGGAGAGTATGAAAAGCATCTTCATGAGAGTCGGACCACTCCCAAACAGTCGATTTCTTGGTGAGGTCAATAAGGGGTTGAGCAATAGTCGAGAAATTCGCAATGAATTTTCAGTAGAAGTTGCAGAACCCTAAAAAAGACCAAACTGCTTTTACCAATGTTGGCGGTTGCCATTCTTGAATGGCTTTTAACTTGGTAGGATCCATGGACGCCTGGTGATGACCTATGACCATCCCCAGATACTCAACTTCGGTCACGTCAAAAGAACACTTCGAAATTTTTAAACATAGGTGAAGGTCCTTGAGATGTTGAAGGACACGTTTAGTCCACTCGGTATGTTCAATGGGGTTGGAAGAGTGGATGAGGATATCGTCCATGTAAATGACTACCCACCCTTCAGAGATAAGATTGTGGAAACCATTGTTCATAAATGCTTGGAATGTGGCAGGGGAGTTACATAACCCAAAGAACATCACCATCGGCTCGAAGAGGCCGAAGGGAGTGATAAACGCCACTTTCCACCTATCCTCGGGTTTGATGAGAACATTGTTGTAACCCCATCGTACATCAAACTTGGTGAAGATTGTGGAATCCTTCAACATACCCAGAAGATCGGAGATGAGAGGGAGTGGATAAGCGTTTTTGACCATGTGGGAATTGAGATAGCGATAATCCTGGCATGGTCATAGAGAGCTGTCTTTCTTTGGTACAAAGAAGAAAGGGGATGCTTGGGGGGACTTAGATGGAACAATTCTCCTGGTTCGAAGATGTTCATCGACGAACTCCTTACATGTCTCCATCTCTTTTGGGTTGAGGGGATAAACTTTAGCAATTTTTGGGACAAAGGCATCATCTAAATCGATCCCATGATCAAAAGGTCAAGAGGGAGGTAAGAGATCATGAGTCTTTTCCTTGAACACAGAAGCATACTCCTTGTATTCCAAGGGTAACATCTTCTCTTTCTTTGGGGCAGCGATAGCAGCTTCAGTAGCAATAGAGGTTTTCTTTAGTGACTCCACTAGATATCATTGTTCCAAAGCCTCCCCTTCGGCGTTATGGTTCTCTGGAAGGGAAGGAATAGTGATGATCCTATTTGTCCAATCGATCCTTGGATTGACCTTAGAGAACCAAGGGAGTCCTAGGATTGCTCGATCATCCCTGCAATTGAGTATGAGAAAATGGATGACTTCCTCTCATCCTGCCATATTTACGGCTAAGAGGGCTTCTTTTCAGATAAACCCTCCTTTATTGGCAGATCCATCAGCATTGGAAGCTTTTATGGGAGAAGGGAGTCAACGAGTAGGAAACTGGTATCTGGCAATGGTGGTAGGGTCAATGAAGTTTTCAGTAGCGCCAGAGTCGAGAAGGGCTTGGATTTCAGTGGTTTTTGCTCCATGAAAAAGGGAGATGGGAACTCGAATTGATTTCTCTTTCTTACTGGTACAAATGATAGGAGCGGAATGTTCTGGAGGAGAAGATGCTGATGCTTTCCTCTGCTCTAAAAACCCTGAATCCTTTCTTTGGTCGACATCTTGGAGACTCTTTCTCCATCTTCTTCAAAACATTCCCATAAAACTCGTATGAGTTCCTTCTGATCTACCTTCCATCCTTCAAGGACTTTCAGGTATTGGTCTAGGTCTGATGGTGGAGGTAGTTCTGGCACTTTGGGGTTTTCGGGGGTAGAGACTATGGCTGCCTTGATCTGGTTTTGGAATGGGTTATTAGATTGAGTCAGGGTTGGACCTTCCTTTTTGTCATCCCAAGGATGGTTACAAGTAGTACAGCCCTTCTTGTGACAGACAAAGCAGCATCCTTCGCGAATATGCCAAGCCTTCTTGATGGGGGAGAGTCGAATAGCATCGACTTCCATGGCATTAGGATCCTTTCTATCATTAGAGAAGTTCCTCCATCCTAAACCCTTATGCATGTCCTTAATGCGTTCCTGCTGTGCATTAAACTTGCTAGCCTGATCCATCCATCCCTGAAGTGTGGTGGGAACGGTAGCCATGGAGAGGATATTGGTAGCAATCTTCTCATCCAGTCCTCTCCTGAAATACTCAATAAGAGCCTCTTCATCAGAAAGACCAGTTTGGGCGGCAGCAAGGGAGAAGTTGGCGACGTATTTGGCAAAGCCATTCTTATCCTTAGTATTCTGCGTAAGATTGTGGATGGTTTGGCAAGCCTTGCTGGTGGTATCAAAGGGAAAGAAAGTCTTAGCAAAGTCAGTGGCCATGATGGCGAAGGTGTGATGATCATCTGGAATATTAGGACTTTCCAGGTGATAGAACCATCCTTCAGAGAAAACCTTTCCTCTTCCCTTGCTCATCTTGTTGAGCATAGTAAGCATCATTGCTTTATTGTCATAGAGGTCACTGTTCATTTTGAAGTACGCTTTCATGGCAAGCATCCAGCATACTGCATCCTCTGACTCGCTGGAAAAGTTGTCCAGGAGTCCAGCCTTGAGCTCCACAGTCTTGGCCATCTCTTCTCTTTGTCGTTTAAGGTACTCTGCGGTCCTTCGGGCTTCTTCTTCTTCAGCAAAGATATGTCTCTGTTCTCAAGAAGCTTCTACTCTTCTCCTAACTGTTTCGTCGTCATGTCCTTCTGTGGACAATCTCTGGGCAAGGTTAGTGTCTTGCTTGTCATTGAGCTCCTGCTCCCAATCAACTTCCTGTTGTGGGTCTTGTTCAATGTCAATGGGGGTTTCCCCTTGAGACAGGTCTGAAAGCGACATGGTTTGTTCAAGTGGAATGGAAGAAGAGGTGGAGGCGAAGGAGATAGAGTAAGGGTTAAGGGGTTTCTTCTTCTTCTGATAGGGTGTAGGGTAGGCGGGGCTGCGGGGTGGAGTAATGGTGGGATGGGGTTCTGTCTGCTAAGTAGAGGACAGTAAGGAGAGATAGTTCTTTTGTTATGCTGAGGCTAGTAACTCAGCTAGTAACCAATGAAATATACGTGGTGGTACAGTGGCTCAAAAAACTGTCCCAATGTTTGGTCATTTTGCACTAAA
>JBBPMM010000932.1:0-11304 GCA_038090335.1 Solioccasus polychromus
ACTGCATCAGGGTTAGTTATTGAAAGGGTTTTGGAGGTCACTGTATCTTCTTTGTCATCCCAAGAAGCTGCTGCAGGGGTCATGAAGATGGAGGGGTCAATATCTATAATAGCATCAATCGGGTGAGTGCAACAAAATGATACCAGCTGTGACAGCTGATGCAGCGCTCAGGGTGGACTGCACTGGTAAGCAGTCTAAACACTCCCAGAGGCAACGAGTACTGGGAACATGTGGGATACACTTCCCATCAGGGAGGTATATACATCTGTCTGCACTGCAGGATGCTTTACTGGTCTGCAGGTAGCTGTTGACGTGAGGGCAACTGTTCATGAAGTGAGCAGAATCACCACAGAAGGCACTCTCCTTCAGTCTTGTAGACCATTGGAGGTTTACCTGCTCCTGCTTGATGGCAGGAGCGCCACTGGATGAAGGGACTTGGGGAACTTGAGGTATTGGTACTGGCACTGCCCAGGCTGGGTAGTACATAAGTTGGGCGGTCTGCTGTTGACTGGCCATGGGTAGTGGTCAAAGTGCTGAGCTGGTAAGGAGGAACTGTGCAGCATTGATGGTGTTGGCAATAGGATATGGGTCAGATGGGTGGTGTGTTATCTTGGTGATGAGAAGATGTTGCTGGACTTGGTTGCCCAAGTCCATCAGTAGTCCAGCAAGGAAAAGGGCATCACAGTTGAGCTGGGAGAGCTTCTTGTTGATGATTAAGAACTTCAAGATCTTCTGGAACTTGCACTGGTATTCTCCCAGGTCTTCAAGTGTGCACATGGGCTTGGCTTGATATTCCTGGACTAGATACTGTATGTCAGCATGGCAGTATTGGTTGGTACCTTTGCAACTGGGGTATAACTTCTTGATGGCAGCAATGAAGTTGTCCCAGTCCACTGGGACGATCAAAGCTTCGTCCAGAAGCTCCCATCCTTCAGACTCTTCTAAGTCCGCATAATGGATGGTGGCACATATCTTCTGGGCTTCTGAGATGCCAGCAGCATTGCCGAGTTTGTCGACATCTTCTAAGAATTGGGGGAGAGCAGAAGGGTTCTTGCCATCAAATCTTGGGGCATTCTGGGTGCCTTGGAGTGGCATAGGTGTTGGGGTTGGGTTAGACATTGGAGTAGGATGAAAGGGGCAAGTAGGCAGTAGGATAACATTGGGGGGGATAGCAATGGATGGTTGGGCAGTCTGACGGTAGTCTGGTAAGATCAAGATAGACTGGGACAGACAGAGTAGGTAAGAGAGTGAAGAGGATGATGAGGATGATGAGGATGAGATTGGTGTGAGTGGGGATGGTGGAGTACAAGGTGATGGTGGGCATTGTGAGGGGATCGAAAGTGGGGACTCAGTGCATCTCCTGGTAGTCTGGGGGGTGGAATGTATGAATGCACTGGGCACGCAGTCGCTGTGACTAATGCCATCAGTGAAAACTTCTTTGGGAAATGGAGACTTGGTATCTGTAACCCTATTCGAATGAAAAGAGTCTGGTGGTGGTGAGTGGTGGTCCTGTTGAGGCAGTGTTGATGATTGGTGTGGTAGGGTTTCCAGCCAATTGGATTGTGATCTGGTTCCTGTTAACGGTCTTCAATTGCCTTCTGAGGGAGAAAGTCCACCAAAAAGGGAATTATCAAGGAGGGAATGGTTGTGGCATGTGTGGCTAGGTGAGACCAGTATCAGAAAAATATTTTCTGATATGTCAAGATTGCAGAAGTTGGTCAGTAAATTTTTGAGTTCTAAGCAACAGGGTGTTGGCCAAAGACTTCATCTGGAACCCTTGTTGGAGTCCCTCATGGTGGGCTCCAGATGAAAAGACCTGAAAGGTGATTGAGTGGACTGTTAGTCCTGGCCACCTGGGAGTAGTCTGAGGGTGATGGGGGAGTGATATGTTCACCCCAGAGGGACTCTAGTGCAAGGGATTAGTCCTAGAATGAAGGTGGGCATGAACAAGTATAGTCCAGACACAGTCCAGATGGATGTAAATGGTAGTCTGGTCAGTGTAAGCTGTTAAAAGACATGAAGACTGGTGGTACAGTCAAGTAAACGGTGCGGTAGACAGTGAAAACAGTGAGGGAGCAGTATCCCAATGGTGATGGTGATGGTGGTGAGCAAATGGTAGAAAGCTAGCTGTCATTTCAAATGACGAGTACAAAATTTATAGTCCAGGCATACTCGGACTTGTAAGTAAGTATGGAGAGACACATGGTCTATGTACAGTACCTGATGATATAAAAGGAATGGGTTGAGACTGGAAATATGAAAAACCAACCCTGATGGATGGCAATGGAAAATCCTGACTCTGGCCTGAGAAGTCCAAACGTCTAAGGTGATGTTGGAGCTACAAACCAAAAGGTCAAGTAAAAATAGGGGAAACTTACAAAAATGGAAACCAAGTAAGAAAACATAGCTAAGATTAGTCTGGTCAGTATATGTACTAGTCCAACTGGTCTGTGGTGGACTGAGTAGACTGACAAACTGGACTATTGTGAAATAGAAGTAAGTAAAGCAAACAAATGATGGAAATATAGAAAACATAAGGTTATACACGTAGAGGTGTATCAACCTCTACACCACATCTACCTCCATGGCATTAGGGTCCTTTTGGGTGGTGTTATCTCTCCATCCCCCGAACCCTTTCTTGAGGTCGTGGATTCTTTCTTGTTGGGCATTAAAGCAGCTAGCCTGTTGGATCCAATTGTGCAGGGTGGTAGGGACAGTGGAGTACTGGAATGATGGTGGTCTTGCTCGTCCTGAGCAGCTTGCTGGTTACTAGGCTTGAATTGCATAGAACTAGCTAAGGTACAAAGATGGAGAGTCTACCTATTTATAGGTAGAGGAACAGCACACAGACCAGGAAGAAAAAGGAAACTATCTAGAATGTTCTGGAGGATTCCTAGTTATAAATGGTACCCTTGGGCTCTGGTGCTACAAGGTAAAACAGGAGAAAACAGAACATGGAAGATGTAGGAACTGAGAATGGGAGAAGTAGGAAACAGATGGAAAGAATAGGAAACGAATAGGGGCAAGAGTAAAACCATAACATTACCCCCTCTCTACTGTCCAGATCACAGAACTGGACTATTATTCTCACCACCCGATGAGGAGTTCTCTTCTATAACTCAAGCAGCAACCAGAGGATTAGTAGTGATGTTGGGACAATAAGTAATGGTGTGTCCCCTAACTCCACACCCATCACATGGGAGGCCTTGACACAAGCTTTGTTGATGTCTGGGAGCCCACAAAAAGCATTTTGGACACCAATACTGGGGGCATTCCTGATACCAGTGGCCCCACTGTTGATACTTGAAACACTGCCCTTGACGATTGGGAAGGGTGTCAACATCGATGGGATGATCCAGGGTCCTGAGTGGAGATGGGTGAGATGATGTCAGAGAGACAGGGAGGTGGGTGTTATTGTCATAGGCAGTGACTGGGGTCATCCATTCAGGTTGGGGAGTCCAGGTTGGTCTGAAAGGGTCGGGGACAGGGAGTGCTGGAGTATCATCGTAGGAGGAGAGACGAGGTTGGGTAGGTACCGAATAAGGGGTGGATCAGCATTGAGGGTGATGATGGGGTCTATGGGCAGAAATAGGAGAGGAGGGTGTAGATGGAGGACTGGGTGAAGAGGGCGAGGAGAGGAGGAAACGGGGTCCGATTCCATTGGTGATGGTTATGGGGTATCCCTGATAGTGAGTTTCCTCTGCGGGAGTGAGTCCATCAAGGAGAGATTGTAATGTGGGGATAGTGGAAGGGGGAATTCAGTTCATGAAGAACCAGAAACCTTCAGAGTGCATAAGGTCAAGAAGGTGATCCAGCATCTGCTGGGTGGAGTGGTCAATAGCCCAGGTACATAAAAGCGGAACTAGCCCTGGAGCAAGATCGTTGGAAGAGGAGATCAGTAGTGTAGACTTGATGGTACAAGCATACCATCATCTGCAATGAGGTTGCTTAGATCCACAAGGGGTCATGCTCGACACAAAACAGGGGATGAGGGTCAGCGAGGACAGTGCCAAAGAGGATGTGATGGTAGGAGACTGGGAGACATTCTGTGTAGATGGTGAGGGACGGCATGATAAAAGGCAGAGGTGAAGGAAGAATGGAGCATTATGGGTTGGAGAGTGGTTGGTCAGAGTCTCAAAGTTGTCATCGAATTTTATACTCTTCAAGTACTTCAGAGGCATTTCCCAAGTTAGATTCTGGTTCCCAGGTATTCTCAGTGGAGGAGTATCCTTTCCATTTTACCAGGTATTGTCTCCGTCCTCATGTTCCACAGTGATTTAGAATATCTTCGACTTCCCATTCTTCTTCTCCTTCTATCTCCTCCGATGGTGGTTTTAGGAAATTGGGTCCGTGTTCAGGAGTTTCCTGATAAGACGATAAAAGGGATGCATGAAAGATGTTGTGGATTTTCCAAGACAGGGGTAAACGGAGTTCATAGGTGAGGGGAGAGACGACCTTAGAAATCTCAAAGGGCCCCTCTTGTCGAGGGAGGAGCTTCTTTGAAGTATGTCAGAAGTGGAGGTTGTGGGCTTCAAGCCAGACCTTATCTCCGACTTTCCATGGTTTAAATTTGGAAAAGGTCTGTTCTTTCATGATCCGAGCAAAATTCTCATGAGCTGCAAGGGCCTCCTTCCGTGCTTCTTCAAGTAGGGTAAGGCGTTTTTCCAGGGCTGGGATAAACATCTTTCCAAGAGGGGGGTATCCCCTGGGTTCATATCCGAGCATGAGCAAAAACGGAGTCTTTTGGGTGGAAGCATGGGCATTGGAATTATGAGAAAACTCAGCGAGAGGGAGAAGATCTACCCATTTATCGGGACGACCTTCAGAGAAGATTCTGAGATAGGTTTCAAGGGACTGGTTTGCTCGTTCGGTCTCCCCATCCATCTGTGGATGGTATGCAGTGGAGAGATGAAGGTCATAGTTGAGAAGTCAGGCAAGTTCTTGGGCAAAAGCAGAGGCAAACTGAGGGCCATGGTCTGAGATGATTGACAAATGAAGACCAAAATGGGGGAACACTTTTTCCAAAAAGAGTTGAGCTACTCCCTCTGCATCAATGGATTTTGTACATGGGGAAAGAATTACCCCCTTTGTAAGGCCATGGTTGACCACAACCAGAATAGAGTCAAAACCCTGGACTGGGGGAAGGTCAGTGATGAGGTCAACGGAAATCTGTTTGAAAGGTTGGGAGGCAGTCAATGGGATAGGGGAGAGGGGAGGGATGGTTGGATGAGTGTTCACTTTGTTCTGCTGACAGATGGCACAGCCAGAGACGAAGTGACAAACAAAGGTGGAAAGACTGGGCCACCAAAAATCACAAGTAACGAGGGCATGAGTGTGGAAAATACTGCCATGGCCACCAGCAAAAGAGGAGTGAACAGAGGAGATGATGTCATGACAGAGGGTTTCCAGAACGTAGAGCTGATTGCAGAAATACAGTTTTCCATCATCAAACATCCAATCCCAAATAGACAAACGAGGAAAGAGAGGGGAATCCTCAAAAGATTTAGAAATGGCATCGAGAACCAAGGGATCAGAAGCAGAAGACTGGGTAATCTTATCTGCAAGAGCGAGGTCAATAGAGCGAATAAAGATGTCCTCAGGGAGGAGGGTTACTGCCTGATTATCATCAGCCATATCGACATGATCCTTACAGGAAGGTGCATCTGCAGGGCCCATCTGGGAACTGGGTTGATGAATGAATGTGAGGTCAAAATCCTGGAGGAAAAGAAGCCAACTGTTACGGTTATGGACCCCTATTTCTTTTCTTCCTATTTTCCCCGTGTATCTCCTATTCTCTCCGAAGCCTTGATTCCTATTTTTCCCGTCTTCCGATTCCTTCCATTTTACCTTGTAGTACCGGAGCTAAGGGTTACCATTTATAGTTAGGAATCCTCTGGAACATTCTAGATAGTTCCCTTTTTCTTCCTGGTCTGTGCGCATCCCTCCTACCTATAAATACCTAGACTTCCTATACTTGTACTTTAGCTAGTTCTACGCAATCCAAGTCTAGTAACCAGCAAGCCACTCAGGACGAGTGAGACCTTTCACCATTCCCATCATCCAGTACTCTCTTCTAGAAGCCTCCATAATCACTCGGAGAGGGGTATGTCAGCAGATCTACATTCTCTTTGCTACCATCGTACAGGAGATACCCCAAGGGAGGGTAGACGTTCTCACTTGGGAGAACACCACCGTTGTCTTGATAATCTTAGGACTTCTGTGTCGAAGGATCAGAGTCTACCACTGTTATGCTGAGGCTAGTAACTCAGCTAATAACTGCTAAGATATACGCGGTGGTATATGCTAATGCGTCGACGAGGTAATCCTAAGATGATTACGACGAGAATAGTCGTCTCCCAATAGAGGGTATCGACGTGTCTGTACGGTAGATCCTGTACCGTGGCGATAAAGATGATCAGTTGATATCGTACTCCTCTGACGACAAGAGGACTCCTTAGCATGGTAGCTGAGAGTACCGGAATGTTGACGATGGTCTCGCTCGTCCTGAGCGGCTTGCTGGTTACTAGGCTTGGATTGCGTAGAACTAGCTAAAGTACAAGTATAAGAAGTCTAGGTATTTATAGGTAGGAGGGATGTGTACAGACCAAGAAGAAAAAGGAAACTATCTAGAATGTTCCGGAGGATTCCTAACTATAAGTGGTAACCCTTAGCTCCGGTGCTACAAGGTAAAATGGAAGAAATCGGAAGACGGGAAAAGTAGGAACAAGGCTTCAGAGAGAATAGGAGATACATGGGGAAGATAGGAAGAAAAGGAATAGGGGTCCATAACCGTAACATTACCCCTGTCGTAGATGACAGCTCACTGAGCTGAATTATTTTCTCCACCAGAGGAAGAGTTTTCGTCAATGATCCAGGTGGCGACTGGAGGATTAGTGGAAATGTCTGGACAGTAAGTGACCTTATGTCCTCTCACTCCACAACCGTCGCAAGGAAGTCCTCGACATTGGCTTTGTATATGTCCGGGGGCCCATAGATAACATTTTGGACAACGATATTCGTGGCACTCCTGGTACCAATGACCCCACCTTTGACATTTGAAACATTGTCCAGAACGGACAGGGGTATCAAAGAGGGAATCGACGTCAATAGGATGAGTCGGAGTTCCAGGTGAGGGAGAACAGGGAGGGGTTGAAGGAGGAAGAGGAAGGTGGGTATCATTGTCATAAGTAGTGACGGGGTTTGACCATTCTGGTTGAGGGGTCCAGGTGGCCCTGGCAGGTTCAGGAACAGGAAGCGTCGGGGAGTCGTCATAAGAAGAGAGTCGGGGTTGAGTAGGGATGGAGTAGGGAGTGGAACAACGTCTAGGACGACGACGAGGTCGATGAGTGGGAACTGGTGGAGAAGGGGAGGATGAAGGAGGAGTGGGGGACATTGCTGGGGAAAGAAAGAAATGGGGTTCGATCCCGTTGGTTACGGTTGGGGGATCTCCTCAGTAACAATCCTCTTCAGAGGGAGTTAATCCATCGAGGAGGGATTGGAGTATAGGTAAGGTGGAAGAGGGGATTCGATTCATGAAGAACCAAAACCCTTCTTGATGCATGAGGTCGAGGAGATGATCCAGCGTCTGCTGCATGGAGTGGTCTATGGCTCGAGTGAAAGGAGAAGGAGGTCCCGTCCGGGAACGCTGAAAGAGCAGGTCGGTGGTATAAATCTGGTGATACAAGCGTACCATCGTCTGCAAAGAGGTCGCCTGAGGCCACAAGTAATCGTGCTCAAGACAGAAGAGGGGCCTGGGATCAGCGAGGACGGTTCCAAAAAGCATATGGCGGTAAGAGACAGGAAGACGTTCAGCGTAGATGGTGGGGATCGACATAGGGAAAGGCAAAGGTGACGGATGGATGGAGGCGTAAAGAGGGTTGTTCGGAGTTTCAAAGGTGTCGTTGGGTTTTATACTCCTGTAAGACCTCGGAGGCATTGCCTAGATTGGATTCTGGTTCCCAGGTGTTTTCGGCGGAGGAATATCCTTTCCATTTTACCAGATATTGTCGCCGTCCTCATGTTCCTCGGTGATTAAGGATATCTTCGACTTCCCATTCTTCTTCTCCTTCTATCTCCTCCGACAGTGGTTTTAAGAAATTGGGTCTGTGTTCCGGTGTTTCCCAATAGGATGATAAGAGAGATGCATGAAAGACGTTATGGATTTTCCAAGACGGGGGAAGGCGAAGTTCATAGGCAAGGGGGGAGACAACCTTGGAGATTTCAAAGGGTCCTTCTCGTCGAGGTAGGAGTTTCTTGGAGGTGTGACGGAAGCGGAGATTTCGGGCTTCCAGCCATACCTTATCTCCGACCTTCCATGGTTTAAATTTGGAAAAGGTCCGTTCCTTCATGATTCGAGCGGAATTCTCATGAGCTGCGAGGGCTTCTTTCCATGCTTTGTCTAGGAGGGTAAGGCGTTTTTCCAGGGCAGGGATAAACGTCTTTCCTAGAGGAGGATATCCCTGGGGTTCATATCCGAACATGAGGTAGAATGGGGTCTTTTGAGTGGATGAATGGACGTTGGAGTTGTGGGAGAACTCGGCCAGCGGTAATAGGTCCACCCATTTGTCTGGACGACCTTCGGAGAAGATTCTTAGGTATGTTTTGAGAGATTGGTTTGTTCGTTCAGTTTCACCATCGGTTTGTGGGTGATAGGCGGTAGAGAGGCGGAGATCATAGCCAAGGAGACGAGATAATTCGCGAGCGAAGGCTGAGGCGAATTGGGGACCACGATCCGAAATAGCCAATGAGTGGAGACCGAAACGAGGAAAAACCTTTTCTAAGAATAATTGCGCCATGCCCTCGGCATCAATGGTTTTAGAGCAAGGTGTGAAAATTACCCCCTTCGTAAGGCCATGGTCGACCACGACCAAAATAGAGTCGAAACCCCGAACAGGGGGAAGATCAGTAATCAGATCGACGGAAATCTGTTCGAAGGGGCGAGTGGCAATGGAGGGAATAGGTGAAAGTGGAGGAATGGTGGGGTGAGTGTTAACCTTATTCTGTTGGCAAACCGCGCAGCCAGTGACAAAGCGTCGGACAAAGGTGGAAAGTCCAGGCCACCAAAAGTCGCGGGCGACAAGGGCGTGGGTGTGGAAGATACCACCATGACCGCCGGCAAAGGAGGAATGAACAGAAGAGACGATGTTGTGACGAAGAGAGTCTGGAACATAGAGACGATTACGGAAGTATAATTTCCCATCGTCAAATGTCCAATCACGGATGGAGGAACGGGGGAAGAGTGGGGAGTCTTCAAAGGACTTAGCGATGGCGTCCAGGACTAATGGATCAGAGGCGGACGATTGAGAGATTTTATCCGTAAGGGCGAGGTCAATAGAGCGGAGGAAAACGTTGTCAGGGAGGAGAGTAACTGCTTGGTTGTCATCAGCAGTGTCGACATGGTCTTTGCAAGAAAGAGCATCCGCCAGACCCATCTGGGAGCCAGGTTGATGGACGAATTGGAGATCAAAATCCTGGAGAAAGAGGAGCCAGCGAGCCTGGCGACAAGAAAGTTTCCGAGGTTCCCGAAAATAAGACAAATTCTTATGATCCATGAGTACAGTGACAGGGAGGGAGGTACCCTGGAGATAATGACGCCATTCATAGAGAGCATGTATGACGGCAAGCAGTTCACGGTCATAGATGTTGTAATTTCGTTCAGCTGGGGATAGGGTCCTCGAGAGATATGCACAAGGGTGGAGATCACCATTGGCATCCTTTTGCATGAGAATACCCCCAGTAGCGACAAGGGAAGCATCAGTCATAAGGAAGAAGGGAGCAGTGGTATCTGGAAGTCAAAGGACAGGTGCGGACATGAAGATTTTCTGAAGAGTGCGAAAGGCTGACTCGTGAGACTCGGACCACTCCCAAGTAGTCGATTTCTTGGTTAAATCGATAAGGGGTTGAGCGATGGTGGAGAAGTTTGCAATGAACTTCCGGTAAAAGTTGCAAAACCCTAGGAATGACCGAACAGCCTTAACAGAGGTAGGGGGTTGCCATTCTTGGATGGCATTCAACTTGGTAGGATCCATGGATGCTTGATGGTGACCAACAATCATTCCTAAGTATTCCACCTCAGCGACATCGAAGGAGCATTTGGAAATTTTTAGAGAAAGATGGAGATCTTTCAGTCGTTGGAGTATGCGTTTCGTTCATTCGGTATGTTGAAGAGGATCCAAGGAATGAATAAGGATATCATCCATATAGATGACTACCCATCCTTCGGATATGAGGTCACGGAAACCATCGTTCATGAAGGCTTGGAACGTGGCAGGGGAGTTACACAGCCCAAAGAACATCACTGTTGGTTCAAAGAGTCCGAATGGCGTAATGAAGGCAGCTTTCCAGCGGTCTTCTGGTTTGATGAGAACGTTATTATATCCCCATCGTACGTCGAACTTAGTGAAAATCGTCGAATCCTTCAGCTTATCCAGGAGATCCGAAATAAGGGGAAGGGGATAGGCGTTTTTGACCGTGTGTGAATTAAGATACCTGTAATCCTGACAAGGTCGTAGAGAACCATCCTTCTTTGGCACAAAGAAGAACGGGGATGCTTGAGGGGACTTTGATGGTACAATCCGACCCGTGCGAAGATGTTCGTCGACAAACTCTTTGCAAGTTTCCATCTCTTTAGGGTTAAGGGGATATACTTTAGCGATCTTCGGGATAAAGGATTCGTCGAGGTCAATCCCATGATCAAAGGGTTGTGATGGAGGAAGAAGATCATGGGTCTTTTCTTCGAATACCGAAGCGTATTCGTTGTACTCGGGAGGTAGAACCTTTTCTTTTTTGGGTGCAGCAATAGCTGCTTCCATGGCAATGGTAGTCTTCTTCAATGATTCTACTAAGTATCGTTGTTCAAGGGCTTCTCCTTCAGCATTATGGTTCTCGGATAACGCAGGGATGGTAACGACTCGGTTAGCCCAATCGATAGACGGATTCACCTTGGTGAACCATGGGATTCCTAAGATCACTCGGTCTCTGCCACAATTTAGTACGAGGAAGCGGATTACTTCTTCTCGTCCAGCCATGTTAATGGCCAGGAAGGCTTCTTTTCAAATAAACCCTCCCTTATTGGTGGACCCGTCAGCATTAGATGCTTTGATAGGGGACGGGAGTTGTCTGGTAGGGAATTGATATTTAGCAATGGTGATAGGATCAATAAAGTTTTCTGTGGCTCCTGAGTCGATGAGAGCGTTGATGTCAGCGGTTTTCATTCCATGAGAAAGAGAGATGGGAATGCGAATCGATTTCTCTTTCTTACTAGTACAAATGATGGGAGCGGAACGTTCGGGAGGAGAAGACGCT
>JBBPMM010000933.1:0-11298 GCA_038090335.1 Solioccasus polychromus
TAGCTGTCATTTCAAATGACGAATACAAGATTTTATAGTCCGGGTATGCCCGGACTTCTAAGTATCATATGGAAAGAGTACCTGATGACATAATGAAAATGACACAAGGCCCGAACGTCAAAAGAGATGTCGAAGCCATGAGAGTAAAGGTCTAAGTAGTAGGAAGGACTTATGAGGAGAGTAATTGAATAATAAAAGGTAGGATATGGGGTAGTCCGGGTCGGTATACATGGTAGTCCGACCGGTCTGTAGTAGACCGGGTGAACGGACGCTCCGGACTATCGTTAGACATAAGGGAACGAAACAAATAAAAGAATAAAAAGTGTTGGAAATATAGAAAATGAAAGGATATGCACGTAGAGGTGCACCAACCTCTACAGCGTTATCACTGGTGACCTCAGCTTCATCGCTCGTCAACTCAGCTTGCTTCTCCTCAAGCTCTGTGCCTGGGGTTCCATCTGGTGGCCTTCCCAGCGAGTTTGTGGTGTCTCCGTGGTACGTCGACACTCTCGACGTGTCTGTCACGTCCATCTCACCAACGGTAAACTCGGCGTCTGAGCTCGCAATAGGTATAAGCTCCCCTTCGAGCTTGATGCTCGAGGTGTCGTCAAGTCACGTCATGTGTCTGTCAGGTGGATCAGGTGGATCGATAGTCAGTGGGGAATGCCCAGGTACGTCTGTGACGTCCCGAGTCATGTGCTGATCCCATTCGTCAGGTATCTCGGACGTCGATTGCTCTCGCGTCCTCGCACATCCGCTCTCCCCCTCGATCGACGTTCGCTGTCGCGTCGCCATCTCCCCCTCAACGTGCACTGTCCCATGCGCTTGCTCTACCCTGTCGACGTCTCCCATCGCCTCGTCACCGTGCGGTTCCTCGGTAGCATTATCCAGTCTGGCCGTTCCGTCCGGGTCTGGGGATCCATGGGGTAAGTTTGACGCTGCGCCTGGCGACTTGATAGGCTCTGCTGGTCGACGCGTCTCGTCGCCGTCTTCGCCCCTCGCCCTTGCACCATCTACTATCTCAGCAGGATCGGTCGCTACTGCACTTCTTCGCTCCCCCACGATAGACTCGCTGGTGCTCTCTGGTACGTACTGATGTTCCCTGTGCTTGCGCTGACCGTTCTTGTAGGTTTCTGACTCGACCACCTGAATAGGCATGGTCTCGCCTTGGCCATCGTGCGTCCGGACTATCCGTCGCCATATGCGCCCTCCGGGATCGTATATGTAGCTCCTTGCATTCTTCATGATGCTTGGCAACTCCATTTTCTTGTCAGCATCGTCGGTCGTCTCTCGACCTCTTTGCTCTCCCTCGAGCGACGTGCTGACGCGCTTGAATGCGTCTGAAAGTTGCGGTCGGGCTGCGCTCGCCACGTCAATCATGTCGCGAGTCTCCGCGCTCGAGTTCTCCCGCTTGGACAGTCCATATACATGGTCAAAGCCTTCGTCGCCACCATTTCCTCGGCCTTCTGCAGTGCTGGGTTTTCTCCCTGTCACCCCGGCCTTCCCGTACGGTTCATTGATGGTCACTCCGGCACCGTCGATCGTCCTCCAACCATATTGCTCTCCCTCAAGCGGCGTGCTGGATGCGAGGCTTGGTGCGGTTGCGTCTGTTGACACATCTGTTCTCGTCGTGGCTGCAGTCTTGTCAACTGACATATCCACGCCGTCTTCTGTTGCGGTTTCGTCAACGCGCTTGGCATGCGCTCGGCTTCCGCCTGCGTCCGTCGTTTGGTCACTGCAATCAACCTCTTCGACGTCACGCCTCCCCGTCTCGACTAGTCCACCTGCGCCACTCTCATGGCCCTCTCCGCTCGATGCGTCTTTGCTCGGCGGTGTCCTCGCATGTGTCGTGGCAGTCGTTTCGACTGGTTGGGGTTCTGGGGGTGTGACCTGCGTGTGGCAGACTCCGTCGTCTCCACCACTGTCACCTGGGCTGCTCGCCGGGGTCGCGAGGCTTATGCCGCCAGTTCCTTGGTGATCCGTGGTCGCTGTGCCCGGTCCCATGGCTGTGGCTGTACCTTCTTCGTCGACTCTCCCGCGCAGCATTTCACCTGCGTTCTCGCCCGTTCTGAGTACCCTCTGGAGCTGTTCGGCTACTAGCAACTGCCAACGAGTCATGCAGAGCCATTCTTGAGGGTTATTGGGCGTTCGGTTGGCCTTGATAATTGCGAGGATGATAGCATAGTTGGATTCCGATGTAATGTGTCAAGCCTCTTGCGCGGCGCAAATTAGCTTCTCGCGGTAGTCCAACCAAGTGTGTCCATCGAGACTTGAGACACCAACTTTTAAGCCATCTTCAAGTTCAACCTCGTAATATGCCATTCCGAATTCTGGTGAGTTGAGCTACTGACTTCGTACAGGGCTCATAACCTGTAGAAAAAACTCTGTAGAGCTGTAGAATTGGTAGTAGTCACTATATTAAGAGTAAGTAATGATGGTAAGTAAAGTACTGTACCTGTAGAATTGGTAGTAGTCACTAAAGAAAAATAACTAAACTACCGAAGGTTCTAAGTACGCTTTACGCTTATATAATCAGGTGGCTGTACAACCGCACACCGTATGTCTGAATATCCAACACTCCCCCTCAAACGGTAGTGGGGTTGGTAGCAATGGAAAGAATAAAATAATGATAGGTAAAATAGAAATACCTTTGTGTGTAGCATCTAGTGCAGAGGTTTCATATGAGATGAGTATTGTCCATGATGAGTGAATGGCAGCGCGCTCGTGCTGCGCTTAGGTTACCCGATATGGTAAGTTGCGGTCTGTCTTCGACTTGGATCGACTCTTGCGGCGTCGCACTCGCATACCGCGCCTCGGTATCGTTCCTCTAACGTCTCCACTCCATATGCGGCATATCAGGTCGCTTTGACTCGCCTGAAATGGCCTGGACACCATCGTACGGATGTGTAGGTGCACGTTTTTGCGTGCATTTGACTGACTCTTCTAGGTCGCGTTTTCAGTCTTCCACGTCGACGCGATGGGTTCGGATGGTGGAGCGGGTGTCTGAGGTTATTAGAAAGTGGACTGGACAGCACAGGTACGTGCGCTTTCGTCTTGTGCGCCGTTCGATCGATCTGACCCTCCTGCCTAGTTAGCAGTGGCGTCTCGACCCGTATCGAGTCGCGGCGTGTGCTGTTCATTGCGCCGTCCTTCCGTTGGCGTATCCCATGGTACTCAATGCCGTCGCCATCGCTTTCGCGTTCCAAATGGCTCTCGGCATCCACCGTCGCTTCCCGCTCGCCCTCTCTGTCTCCTGGCGCTCTATAACGACTTGATGCGCTCGAATCTCGGATGGCATCATTCATTTCGACTCTGGGGACCTCTGGTGCATCGGTAGGGTCGATGGATGTGTGTCCATCGCGTCTGGCGTGCGCGATTCCTCTCAACTTCGCCTCCTCGCCTCTACCTCTTCCTGGTGGCCTATCTGAACGTAGCGTCTTTGATCTGCTGAAGCGCTCGCTCTCGTCGCTGCTGGGGGACTCCAGGTAGGTCTTGACGTCATCCGGTGCAACCGTTTCAACTGGCACCTCATCTGCCGGCTTTGCTGGACCTCCAGGTGAGTTCCCTTCCTCAACGTGCCTGCCGGTGCGTTCTAACGCGTTCCACAGCTTCTTTGACCTTGTCCATGCGTCCTCGTTGCCATACAGTGCTCCCGACGGTTCCGACGCATCGCTGGTGACCTCGACTTCATCGCTCGCCAACTCGGCTCGCTCCCTCTCAAGCTCTGCGCCTGGGGTTCCGTCTGGTGGCCTTCCCAGCAGGTTCGTGGCGTCGCCTAGTACATCGACACTCTCGACATGTCTGTCAGGTCTATTTTGCCAATGATAAGCTTGATGTCTGAGCTTGCAATAGGTATACACTCCACCTCGAGCTCGGCGCTCGAGGTGTCGTCAAGTCGCATCCTGTGTCTATCAGGTGGATCAGGTGGATGGAGAGTCGGTGGGGAATGCCTAGGTACGTCTGTGACCTCCCGAGTCGTGCGACATCCACTCTCCCCCTCAATCGATGTTCGCCGTTGCGTCGTCGTTGTCTCTCCCTCAATCTGCACATGCCCGTGCGCTTGCTCTGCCCTGTCGACGTCTCCTATCGCCTCATCGCCATGCGCTTCCTCGGTTGCGCTATCAGGTCTGGCCGTTCCGTCCGGGTCTGGGGATTCATGGGGTAAGTTTGACGCTGGGCCTGGCGACTTGATAGGCTCTGCTGGTCGACGCGTCTCGTCGCCGTCTTTGCCTTCCGCTCCTGGACCTTTTGCTGCATCAGCGGGGTCAGTCGCTACTGCACCTCTTCGCTCCCCCGCGATCGACTCGCTGGTGCTCTCTGGTACGTATTGACGTTCCCCATGCTTGTGCTGACCGCTCTTATAGGTTTCCAACTCGGCCGCTTCAATAGGCACGGTCTCGCCTTGGCCGTTGTGCGTCTGGGCTATCTGTTGCCTTACACGCCCTCCAGGGTCATATACGTAGTTCCTTGCATTCTTCGTGATGCTCGGCAGCTCCATTCTCCCGTCAGCGTCGTTGGTCGTCTCTCGACCTCTTCGCTCCCCCTCGAGCGGCGCGCTGACGCGTTCGAATGCATCTAAAGGTTGTGATTGAGTTGTGCTTGCTGCGTCAATCGCGTCGCGAGTCTCCGCACTCAAGTTCTCCCGCTTGGACGGTCCATATACGTGGTCGAAGTCTTCTTCGCCACCGTTTCGTCGGCCTTCCGCAGTGCTGTTCTCGTAGTGGCTGCGGTCTTGTCAACTGACATATCCGCGCCGTCTTCTGTTGCGGTTTCGTCGACGTGCTTGGCATGCGCTCGGCTTCCGCCTGCATTCGTCGTTCGGTCACCACAATCGACCTCTTCAACGTCACGCCTCCCCGTCTCGACTGGTCCACCTGCGCCGCCCTCATGGCCCTCTCCGCTCGATGCGTCTTTGCTCAGCGGTGTCCTCGCGTGCGTCGTGGCAGTCGTTTCGACTGGTTGGGGTTCCGGGGGTTTGACCTGCGTGTGGCAGACTTCGTCGTCTCCACCGCTGTCACCTGGGCTGCTCGCCGGGGTCGCGAGGCTTACGCTGCCAGTTCCTTGGTGCTCCGTGGTCGCTGTGCCTTCTTCATCAACTTTCCCGCGCGGCATTTCACCCGCATTCTTGCCCATTTTGAGTACCCTCTGGAATTGTTCAGCTACTAGCAATTGCCAACGAGTCAGGCAAAGCTGTTCTTGAGGGTCGCTGGGCATTCGGTTGGCCTTGATAATTGCGAGGATAATAGCATAGTTAGATTCTGATGTAATGCGTCGAGCCTCTTGCGCGGCGCAAATTAGCTTCTCGCGGTAGTCCAACCAAGTGTGTCCATCGAGACCTGAAACACCAACTTTTAAGCCATCTTCAAGTTCAGCCTCGTAATACGTCATTCCGAATTCTGGTGAGTTGAGCTACTGATTTCATACAGGGCTCATAACCTGTAGAAAAAAACTCTGTAGAGCTGTAGAATTGGTAGTAGTCTCTAAAGAAAAATAACTAAACTACCGAAGGTTCTAAGTACGCTTTACGCTTATCATAATCAGGTGGCTGTACAACCGCACACCGTATGTCTGAATATCCAACAACCCTTAAGGACACGATCGCCGGTAGGCATATCTTCGAATGAGCCCTCGCAGCGCCAGACCTGTGCGATATAAGCCGTGGTGCTTCCAGTATTGATCCTGTGATATATCGGTAGCGTGCACTTCTCTGAACTCGCACCGCAACTGTGGGTCTGACCAGCGGGGCTATTGCAGGCTCCGTTCTCCTTTTCTCCGCCTGGTAAAGCTGTGGTGCTTCTCTTTAGAATCCGGGAATGATTCTCACTGATGCCTATATCGTGCTGGCGCCAGGCTGACATAACTTATCTATTTCTGAGCGTTGACGCCGTGTTAGTTTTGCCGAAACCTGCAAGGAAACGTGCCTAGAGTTAGTTGCACGCTTTCCATCCGCTGGGTGACACTGGAAAGCACCCAGACCCGTTGTGCGGTCTTCGCAGCCACGGTCACAGACAAGACATTAGCAGGAGCCACGATCGTCTTCACTGCATCTTTTTTTCTTAAAAAATTCCTTGTCTGACTCACGGCGTCGAGATTGGCCTTTACATACACCACCCATTTCTGATTGAAAGAAGGCGATCTTTCTGGCGTGTTTGCGTTCGCCAGTGCAGCCCGAGGTTCCATGGATTGTTACCAAGTTTTCACCGGTTACCCTATGTCCGCGAGCTCGATGTCGTGGTCGTCTCGCGACTCCCTGTTTCGTCACCTCGAATACTTTCGCTTTCTCGTGCGCACACTTCCTTCTTGCGAGCGCTCCGTTTCTTGAAAGATTGCCAACAGCGACTCAATTCTTGAACGAGATGGCGCGTAATTGCGCCAACGTCCCCATGACATGACGATAAGGAACAGTCATGCAAACAAGACCCTCGGTTACGTCAAGCCAAACCATCCGCCGTCGCAGTCTGAGCTGACGGTTCGAGAAGGCGGCGAAAAGTGGAGCGACAGTGAAGGGTGTAGTATCGTAGTAGAAAGTAGCCACTGGTGAGGTAAATCGGAGGTCTAGAGTTGTGAACGTGGCTGTTCAGCGAAGGACACCATCCTCCTTGGAAATGCACGTCCGTGATGATGAAACCGGGTAGTGCCCCAAGTTAGTACTAACCGGATATCATTTCCTCATGCCCTGGGCGTGGTGCCGTGGAGTCAATCCACAGTGGCAGCCTGAAGATGATCAGTTTCCGGGAAATATAATCCGTTATGTATTTGCGAAATGTCGCTGCCAAGCGGGTGTAGCGGTAGGCAAGAGCCCTCTGTACCTTGTTCCGAAGACTGCGGCGCCGATGGAAATGAGTCTAGGGATGTTTTTTCTTTTGGAAGCGCTCATCACTTGATCATGTGCGACGATTTGATCCAGCGCACACGCCGACAGCTTCAAGCATCAGACACTGGTCATGCTGGCTGCCATTATTCTTTGCCGAGCAAGGGCCGATCGCATAAATCGTACTACAAGTAGTAACGCGCAGCGTTACAAAGTACAATGATTGGTCCAGTATTACTAAAGAATGCTACGGTAAAATACTGCATTTATTACAATCGACATGATATTCGGTCAAACGCCATCAAGAAGAATGACCACCACCTCTTGAATGTTTCAAATGACACTCGCGAACGTGTCGCACAAAGTTCTTCCGTCCATAAGTGCGAAAACAACCCCACCACCTACAACCCACCGAGTCGAGCTCGTTGATGTTCGTCACGCCGTGAACCTTTTTGAAATGCGAAGGAACACTGGCACATGTAATCATGCTTCCGCATATCCCAGACGCACCGTCCGTCAACCACTGGCACGGTGTCCCTGAGCATGACGCAGGCGGCATTTGCGTCGTTGCCGAATGCCCTCCTAGTGTCTGGGCCGTATGGTTAGGCGCATGATGCAATTCATCTTGAAATGGATCGGACACAAGTTGCAGGGGGGACAACGCGAAGAGCGAGTACAGGTACGCCGCGTTCATCTGGCGTAAATTGTCATCAGATGTTGATGACGCATGAGGACGTCGGCTTACATTCTCTGCGCTAGGATGGTGCTCAGCGGCGCTAATTTGCGGGTGGTACCCATTAATCTGTACAAGATTCAAAGTTGGAATGCAGCACATGAAAATTTGACGTACGAAAGGAATAGTTGGATTGGATGTAGTAGGGTCAATAGTCCCTCTGTCCGAGCCTAGTGCACGAGCCACGTTTTGGTAGGATGGCATATGGGGCGTCGTGGTAGAGGGAAGTACCTAGCAATCAGCTTTCTGGTGTAAAACAGATAGCGCTTTATACCTACGGTGCCCTCCAAACATTCCAAGCATGATGATGGTCATTGGAGGGCGGGAGCGTAACGTGACCGACTCGGGGCATGCATGGAGCGCGGGCAGGCTTTGGCCCTATCGGTAAGGGAAGCGTCCAAACTCATTAATCTTAGAGGAGCTCTGAATCGGCATAAACTTCATCGTCGCTACGGCATTCTCGATGAGTATACTACAAAAAAATTTCAATTCCATCCTACTCAGGCTAGCCATTCTATCTTACCAATTTGATTCATATACACTCAGCGCAGTGTTCGACTTAGACTGAAGGCATATTATTCGACTTGTTATCGCGCCGAGATCAACGTTGACTGGATGCAGGCACCCGTGCGACATGGATGACGTGTGTGAGGCCGTGTGAGGGACTGATTAGTACGTCCCACAAGAGGGCCGACCTCCATGTTTGCTCGGATCATAGATCTTTGCCAACTTGGCTGCCCACCAACGCGCTCCAGGGGTTGAGGAAGTAAAGGGTTGACAGAACGGGCCTCCATTTCTGCGAGGAGGGGCGCCAGGCGGCATGCAAGAAGCCATTTGACAACTGATTTTCGGTTCCCAGTAAAGAGCCCATCTCAAAAAAATGGCCGAGGATTCGAATCGCGATGGTGGCTTGCGTCATTCAGGCCTCCTTGATCGCTCCAGAGGGCAGAATCCTTTCCCACTCTAAGCGCGGCTGAATATGTCCTTTCCGGGATGGTTAGCGAAAGAGTAGGCTGGACGTACATACTTATTTTCTCATGCTAGTAACAGAAACCGGCCGCCCGTCCACTCGACTGATTTTCAATGGCCAGGCCCTAGTTGGCATCTTAAAGCAAAACAGTGGATCCCGGGTTTCAAGATGGTTACCCCTTCGTGGATCAAATACACCTAAACGTCGAAGTGGATTCTATTAAATTAATGGTGGTTAGGCGGGAGGCTATTAACTGGTATGCTTCTTCGTCGAAAACGTCGCGAATATGCCATGAAACGAGACTGACTACGAGGAGGCTCTCCAGAACTTCCGGGAGACGGACATGCAATGGTTGGATCGGTTACTTGGACACAACGCATAGGCCAGGGAGTTTGATCAGTTTATCATTGAAGAGCCATCTTTCATTTACATTGTAGATCTGATCGTCAGAGATCACCAGCCTTCGTTAGAACGTGATGCACACTCACTTTTCGGAGTATAACTAACCTCTCGAGTTAGTAGCTAAAATCGACGCTTCGACGCTTCGGCAGGTATTCTATCACTGTACCAGCTGTTCTGATAGGTATCCAGGTTAGAAAGGCGCCTCGGCTCCACGTTGATGAAACCGCCGGACGGTTGATGTCAGCCGTGAGCTGAAGGATCTGCAACTAATGTTTACCGATGAGGTTGCCAGTTGCGTCAGCGAAGGGAGTTAATTGCGGGCATTACAAGCGTGATAAACCGACAAGGTAACCTAGTGAATCTTTGGCTTGTAGACGATTCTCATTTGAACCGTTCTTGAAGCTTGAAAGTTCGAATTCTAGCGTCGCTCCAGTTACGTTCCAGATGGCACTCAGAGAGCTTGAAAGCTTGTTTATACCATTTCAATGGATTTAACCTTCCCGGCGTGGTTCGATGAGACTGGACTACTCGTCGACCTGAGAATCATTTCGCTGCCAGAGAGTCGCTGGAAAATCCGAATACACCGAAAACGCTGTTCGTCACGACTGCGGTTCTCGAACAAGCCTTCTGCCATCGCGAAGTCGCAGGTGTAGATGGCATCATCCAGCACAAAATATTTTGTCAGGGACGTGAAAGGACTCGGAAGGGTCATGCTCTCCGCCGGATTCGGACTTTGGTCAAATTAGGTTACACATCGGACCGCTATGGAGACTAGGAAAATGTGTAAATTCTCCAAGAAACTCTTCCGAGCCCCTCGAACATACATCGGTGAGATCGCAGAGCATGGTGCATGTGGTGTAGTTACGCAAACGGGTATAGCGGACAGCGGAAGCAGAAAGTATAGGGGGAATGCGATGGCGTCGTGAAGGGAGTGTCTTGAAAAGAGAGAAATATAACGGTTTATGTAAAAGAAAGAACCGCAGTTTGGCAAAAAGGAAACGAAACCTCTGGTAAAAACAAGAGCGATGTGTTAGGTCGCGTTGCACGAGCCTGGCGTGCACCACAGGTGTACATGTATGTCGAACTAAACCAAATATGCGGAGGGCGCAGTGGAAATGAAGGGATGTTATAGTGCCTCCTTGACACTATTACTACCGACCGAATCCTTTTTCCGTTTCCCGCTCGTGAAGTGAGCACTAAGTCTCTTGAGCGACGAAAGACTCGATGACGTGTTCTTGTCGTAAGCATGTTCTTTACGGGCTAACGACTCCATCGACTGTGTAGCAACAGCCACAGAAACATCAGAGGCAACAACCTCTGGTTCGCCGAGAGGTGTCAAGTCTACCCCGGATGAAGGCCCACCACTGACGAGTCGAACAGTGCTGCCTATAGGAAGATCCTCTTCTGGGGGTGGCTGTGATGCTCCCGGATCGACATCAGCCGCCAGTTGGGATGTTAGTGCTAGCTCCGGTCCGGCGGTTGAAGGTGGACTAAATACAGTCTCTGGAGAGGGAGCGTCGGCGAGCAAATCGGTATCTTCTTCGCCTGTTGGAGATAGTTCGGATAATACGGGCGACGTTATTTTTCGCACCGGCGGTCTGCTTGTAAGGACGTCGTCATCAGTGACTGGCCGATGCACACCACGGCCAGCCTCAAGGTCGACGTCAACAGAAGAGCGATTCGAATCTGGCGGGGAAGGAAGGGCTACGACATCGTTAACACTCGGCAAGTTGACAGGTTGAGGAGCTGGCGGTTTGGTGATCGATACGATGGGGACATTTCGAGTGGCATCGGTCACATCGGCAAGTGCAGGCTTGTCGCTGAGTTGACTCCCAAAGACTGGTATGGGCACCACTGTTGCGGGCTCGTCAAGGTTAAGGACGCCAAGACCATGTTTATCGATCGCCTAGGTTATACAGCAAGTTAGCCAAAAGAATACGCGTTGCGGAATGCTGATGATTACCTTGCCCTTTTCCGCAGGTGGTGAAATGTCTTGCAAGAGTCCGGCCTCGTACCATTTTTTGACGCTCTTGTCTGCCCATGCTTCTAGGGGATTCCACCCTCTGTATGTTCCAGACATCCGTAGACCACCAGGACCGCCCTCCCCCCCACCATCACCTTGCCCCCGTCCATTGCCATTGTAGAAATAGGCCTCGTACCCGAGTTCATCCTCACTCCCGTCACCATCGCCGTCGCTGTTTCCCTGTCCGAGTTCAAAACCCTCGCCACTCTCCAGTTCGTCCGCAAAGTTTGATAACCACCTTGCCCAACCTCCAGGACCGTCTCCGTTCCAAAGAACGACTTTGGTATCAAAGTCCCTACCAAAAACAATCACCTGCCCAACGTGTCCGCCTTCACCAGGATTGAGATCCACGCCGATGT
>JBBPMM010000935.1:0-11215 GCA_038090335.1 Solioccasus polychromus
GGTTAAAGACTCTATTGGAACTCAGCTGTGGAGTTCAAATATTTAACTACATACTAATATGGTAATTACTACTTATGGTAAGCTTATGTAGTCCATTGAAGTGCTGGCTACAATAGCGCACATTCAACACTCCCCCTTGCTAAGTGCATCATATGAGCATGTAAGCAAATGTGTGCAAATTGTTAGTCTTTGTAGAAGACTAGCCCAAGTTGGGAATGAAGTTCAGTGAACTTGATGTGACCTAGGTTCTTGGTGAACATGTCTGCAGGGTTATATTGGCCTTCAATGAAGAATAACTCAATATGTTTCTTTTCAATGTGCTCTCTGATTCCATGCCACTTGATCTCAATATGTTTGGATCTTCGTTCAGTGACGGGATTGGAAGCCATGAAGATGGAACCCTGGTTATCACCACATATGTAGTGGGATAGGTGCCAGATTATATCCAAGTTCTTTGAGTAGCTGTCGTAACCACACGATCTGGTTTGAACAATCTGAAAGGGATACGTATTCAGCTTCAGCAGATGAGTATGCTACACTGTCTTGCAGGTGCGATTTCCAACTGAATATCCCATTTGCTAACTTGATAAACCAACCAATTTGGGATTGGCGTGTGTTTGGATCTGAACCCCAATCCGAGTCTGAGAAAGCTATCAGGCCTGCCTGACTTGAACCATCGTATACAAGGGAATAATGACGGGTCCCAAGTAGATATCGGCATATGTATAGTGCCTTATCGAGATGTTCTTGACAGGGTTTGGCTGAGTGCTTAGACAAGGCAATCACAGCATAAGCAATGTCAGGATGAGTGCCTAGTGTGATGTAAAGGAGAGATCCGATCACTTGTTGGAAGCGACTTTGAATTCCCGGGTCAACAACTCCAGCATATGTGATAGGGTAGTTAACCCTGAGGTAAAGCAGTGGGTGCGATCTTGGCGTTCTGAAGTCCGAATCTCTCTATGATTTTTTCAAGGTAAGCACATTGATCCACTAGGATCTTGCTGCCTTCTCTTCGAATTCTCATGTGGAGGAATTCTTCAGCAGGGCCTAAGTCTCTGCATTCCCACTTGTTCATGAATGCCTTTTTAACCTTATCAACAATTGCTTTTGTTGGACCACAAAATAGGGCATCGTCAACATAGACAATGGCAACAACAATGGAGGTTCCTTTCTTGCGGTAGCAGAATAAACCAGCATCTGATTTCAATCATTCAAAGCCAAGTTCTTTCATGGACTCATTGAGAGTCTCCCACCAGGCTAATCTGGCGCTTGTTTAAGGCCATAGAGAGTGCCAATGAGGCAGAACACTTTGTGCTCCTGACCCTTTATGACAAAGCCTTCAGGTTGTTTCATGAAGGTCTCTTCTTTAAGTCTACCATAAAAGTAGGCACTTCGAACATCAAGTGATTCAATGTACCAGTTTTCCAAGGTGGCAAGTGCTAACATGAGTCGCACTGTCTCAAACCTTACTACTGGTGAGAATATTTGGTCGAAATCTATTCCTTCGACCTGGGAAAATCCTTTGGCAACAAGTTGTGTGCATTTTCGACCTGTGTTGGGCTTAACATCAAAGACCCAACGATTCCCTATGACTTTATGTCCTTTAGGAGGGTCAACTAGTTCATAGACTTTCCATTTGTGGAGCATGTCAAGCTCTTCATGACAGGTGTTGCGCTAGGGCTTAGCAACCTAGCTAGTAATGAAGATAGTAGAGTCGGTGGTAGAACTGATGACGACGGTTAGGCCAGATGCCTATGACAATGATGACTAGGAGGAGAGTTCCTTCTTGGACAAAGGCATATTGAATAGCAAGGTCTCATTGGACAACAACGGCAATGAACAATAAGGCATTCAGAGGCAGTTTGGGCAATAGAGTTCTCACCCTAAGGTGGCTTGCTGGTTACTAAGCTTTGAGTGCGTAGAACTAGCTATAGTACATGGAGTAGAGACTGGGTATTTATAGGTCTACAATACGTGCACAGACCATGTATAGAAAAGGGAAGTATCTAGAAAGTTCCAGAGTATTGTACTAGAAAGGGGATGCACAGCTCCGGTGCTGTGAGGAAAAAGGGATGCTTAGGTAAAGAAAATGAATAGGGGGTCCATCTCGTAACAACAGGCTTTTATCCACTCCTCCCATTCTGCAGATGGGAGTTGTAGGATGTCCCTATATGTCCATTCACAGTGTGGTTTATTTTCCACAGAAATTGCCTTTGACATCAAGAATGCTGCCAATCCAGCTCCCCCTTCATGGCATAGCCGGTCAACATCCTCTTCACTAGGAGAGGGAGATGGAGGGTTGGGATTTTGAGTGGGTGTGCTGGGAAGATTGCCTGGCATAGAGGGACCAGGTTCATCAGCGACAATGTCATGCCAGCGCAATGTGTGCTCTATTTCCTTCACTTGCTCAACCGGGTGTCAGTTGTCACCATACACATTACCAGGCCAGATAGGCACATGGCGTTCTCTAGTGGAATGTCTGAGAGCAGGAGGAACAGCAGGAGGACCAGCAGGCCTTTGTTTCCTTGGGCGAGGAGGGGGCTGCTGTGCTGGTTCTGCTGGGTGAGGTGAGGGAGTGTGAGGGAGGGACAGAGGAGTGGGGCTCTGAGCAGGTGGTCAACAAGGGTGGTAGTCGAAATCATCCAAGATCTGTGGTGGCATTGGTAGCTCCTCATGATCATTGGATTCTGGCACTGGTTGTGCTTTTGGATGTGAGTGCTTTTTATTGCACTTAGGGAAATGCTCTTCATTGAAGATGGCATGAGCGGAATGGAAAAAGTATTGGTGGTGCACATGAATAGGAAGTTTGCACTGTTGGTGGGTGCAACACCTAGATATGTCATGAGTTCAGACTTAGGGGCCATTTTGTTAGCCCACACATCCTTGGGGAGGTGCACATAAGCAGCACACCCAAAAACACAAAGATGGGCTATGTCTGGTTGCTGGCCATGCAATAGCTCATATGGTGTGCACCAGTTAAGGTGTCTTAAGGGGGTTCTGTTGTACAGATGTGTTGCATGAACAATTGAAAATTGCCACCAGCTGTCAGGGATGCAGGCAAAATGCTGCATGGCTTCTGACTTGTCCATTAATGTCCGCATGAGCCTTTCAGCACATCCATTTTGTTGAGGAGTATGGGGGGCACTTTGATGTATTATTATGCCCTCCCCCTTGAGCATGTCATAGAATGCTTTGGACTTATATTCTCCCCCTACATCGGACATCCATCCTTTGACTTTGGCATTAAATTGCATTGAGATCATTTTCAGGAAATGCCGAGTTGTACTCAAGGTGGTGTCCTTAGTTCTGATGCAAACAACCCATGCTATAGATGTGTAATCGTCGAGGAAGGTGATGATGTATTTGAATCTTTGGTAAGACTCAATGGGGAAAGATTTTATGTCCGAATGTATTAATTTGAATGGGCAAGTAGCATGACACTCAGTAGGAGGAAAACTCCTATTAGGAAGTTTGCCAAGGGTGCAACCTGGGCATATAGGATCACTCATTGGGATCTCTATTTCAGGCATATTTTTAACATGCTTCTTTGCATGATGAAGGACTTCTTTGGAGGGATGTCCAAGACAGCGATGGAGGGTGTCATATGTGATCTTTGCTTTTGTTACAAGGAGACGTGGGTGTGCATCAAGTGGCTCTGTGACAAGGGTATAGATGGATCTAGTGATGTGTCCATGGGTGAACACAGCTAAGGGTGAGCCATCACCATATTGTACTTCAAGGCTCTTTGCGCTTCCTACTACTTTTGCTCCATGAAGCAGAAGAACACCAAGGGAGACTAGTCGTACTCCTGAGTTTGGAATGTGACCAACTTCATGCAAATCAAGGAGATGAAATGCTCCAGTATGGTCTTTCCATCTTACTAAGACATGTCCAATGCCAACTACAAAGACAGCATGAGCTGCAGTTTGGACTGGTATACGATCATTTCCTTTCAGCTCTTTGTATTCTATGAAGTCATCTTGGTTTGGAGTGAAGTGCATTGAAGCACCTGAGTCGAGGATCCACAGATCTTTTTCACACTCGCACTTATGATGATCAGACTGAGATGAACAAGCACAAGTCCATTGTATTGCTGGAGCCAGTAATGGCATCACAGCGGGTATATGACATGCAGGTACATCTTTATATTTAACTACTTGAGCAGACGTTGGAAACATCACATCGAAAGTAGGTAAGTGTCTGGTCTTGTGCGGTGGAGAGACTGCGTACCTTGTAATATGGACCAAGTCCATGTCATAGTCGAGGCCGGTGGCAGTGGCAATTTCCACATCTACCCCAAGTTCCTCCTCCAAGCCATAGATGCTGATGATATCTTCAGAGTCCCATCCACTTTGTGGAGGTGGCATGATCTCCTTGCGGTGGGATCGATGTGTACACTTGTGGGGAGGGGGATGAGTGGTCTCATTGTCAGTCTTGACCTGGTTAGAGGAGGAGGCAATGGCATCGAGGTGGCGGATTGTTTCCACCAAGGGCTGGATCCCAAACCTGTCAGCAAGGGAAAATGCCTGCACAATATGAGTATCGGCAGGCAGGCCTTATTGCCCTTGGTAGAGCGAAGCGGGGATGTGGGAGGAGGCATGGGGGTCAAATGCTGGGACACAGGTAGATGGGATTACCGTCATTGGGTGCACGAAGGTGGTGGAGGCAATCTGAGCCTGCTCACCATTCTTCTTCTTACCATGACAGGTCTTCTTTTTTCCTTTGGTGCTGTTGCCACCTTGCTGCTGCTACTGTTGCTGCTGCTGGGGCTTCTGCTGCTGCTGGAAATTGGGGTCGTCCCCCTTGTGCTTGACAGTGCTGATGTGATGGGCCTGCTGGCCATTGGACTGTCATTCCTTACCCTTGCCTTTCATCTGGCATTGATCCCAGGCTAGCACCACTGCTTGAGAGATGGTCTTGATCAAGGGGGTGTCTTTATTTTGAGCAACCATCTGGCTTACGATGTCGTAGGTCGACGGTAGCATTGCCAGGAGCATCATACTTTGGGCCTTTGAAGGGATCTCGAACTCAGCTAGTTCAAGCCGGTTGAAGAGGGTTGCAGCCTTTGCCAAAGTTGGCTCAGGGTGACGATCGGCAGGGATATGGAGTTCTAGTAGCTCCCTAAAGAGGGAGTAGGCACCGGTGATGGAGGGAGAGTCATACTCAGCCTTGAGAGCTTCGACTAATCTGCTCGCGATGGTATGCAAGGCAAATTTGGTGTGAATGGTGTCAGTCATGGCAAGGAGGATACTCCCCCTTACTACACCATTGGACTTTCTCCATTCCTTCTGGTCACAGAGTTCGTCAGGGGTGGGTTCCTTCTCATCCTCGGCCTTGGGGAAGGGGTCTTCTAGAACCCAAGTGTGGCCGATGCTCCAAACATAGGCTTCCATCTTGGGCCACCAGGTGGACCAGTTGGAGCCATTGATGATGCCGACAATGGAGGAACCAGAGGAGGAGTTGGAAGAGGAGTTCTTGGAAGAAGACATAGTTGATAGATCTAAAAATGATGAAGTCAGCTTTTGATCATACTGACATAGGTTTGTCCTCCGAGATGGAAACATTCAGCATGAACAGCTTTTTACAGCATTCTGTACGAACAGAGTTCCACCATCAAGTATAGAGCAATACCCATAAGCCTCAAGGTGTGTTTGACAACATTGAGCTATGGGAGACAAGCCAGGCTACATGTCAAGGTTCTGTCTGACGATGAACACAAGACAGTGCTCTAGCAGGGCTCATAACCTGTTGAAACAGACTGGACTGTTACAACAAGAGGAAAGCCTGCTTGACTTACAGAGGTTATCGTCTGAGGGTAGCTCACAGATGATGATGGTAGAGGTTAAAGACTCTATTAGAACTCAGCTGTGGAGTTCGAATATTTAACTACATACTAATATGGTAATTACTACTTATGGTAAGCTTATGTAGTCCATTGAAGTGCTAGCTACAATAGCACACATTCAACACCCCATTGGTATCCTTCTGCATAAGGACCCCACCAGTGGCCACAAGGGAAGCATCCATCATAAGAAAGAAAGGGGAAGTGGTATCAGGAAGATGGAGGACAGGGGTGGACATAAAGATCTGTTGAAAAGTGCAAAAAGCAGTTTCCTGAGGATCAGACCACTGCCAAGAGATCGATTTCTTGGTGAGGTTGATGAGGGGCTGGGCAATGGTAGAGAAATTTGCAGTAAATTTCCGATAGAAATTACAGAAACCCAGGAAAGAGCAAACCACTTTAACAGATTGCGGAGGTTGCCATTCTTGAATGGCCTTCAACCTTGTCAGATCCATGGATGCCTGATGATGTCCAATAACCATCCCTAGGTATTCCACCTCGGCAATGTCAAAAGAACATTTCGAGATTTTCAAGGAAAGATGGAGGTCCTTGAGGCATTGAAAGACACATTTTGTTTGATCTGTATGCTCAATGGGATTAGAGGAATGAATAAGGATGTCATCCATATAGATGACAACCCATCCCTCTGAGATGAGATCATGGAATCCATCGTTCATGAATACCTGGAATGTAGTGGGAGAATTGCACAATCCGAAGAACATAACTCTAGGTTCAAAAAGGCCAAATGGAGTGATGAACACAGCCTTCCATTGGTCTTCTGGTTTGATGAGGACATTGTTATAACCCCATTGTACATCAAACTTGGTAAAAATTGTCAAATCTTTTAACTTATCCAGCAGATCAGAGATGAGGGGAAGGGGATAAGCATTCTTGACTGTATGTGAATTGAGATACCTATAATCCTGACAAGGTCATAAGGATCTGTCTTTCTTCGGGATGAAAAAGAAAGGGGAAGCTTGAGGGGACTTCGATGGTACTATTTGTCCAGTCCGAAGATGTTCTTCGATGAACTCCCTGCATGTCTCCATCTCCTTAGGGTTGAGGGGGTATACTTTGGCAACTTTTGGAACAAAGGAGTCTTCTAAATCAATCCTGTGATTAAAAGGCCATGATGGGGGAAGGAGATCATGAGTTCTTCCTTCAAATACCGAAGCATACTCATTATACTCTGGGAGAAGGACCTTTTCTTTCTTCGGTGCAGCGATGGCTACTTCAGTGGTGATAGTAGTATTTCGCAACAACTCTACCAGATATCGTTGTTCCAAAGCTTCTCCTTCAGCATTATAGTTTTCAGGGATATTGGCAATGGTGACAACACGGGCTGTCCAATCAATTTTGGGATTGACTTTAGTGAACCAAGGAATACCTAGAATTGCCCAATCTTCTCCACAATTTAGTACAAGGAAGTGGATAACTTCCTCTCATTGCCCAATTTTGATGGCTAGGGAGGTTTCTTTTCGGATAAACTCCCCTTTATTCACAGTTCCATTGATGTTAGAGGCTTTTATGGGAGCAAGAAGTCGTTTCATGGGAAATTGGTATTTGGCCACAGTGATCGGGTTGATAAAATTTTCGGTGGCTCCAGAGTTGAGAAGAGCCTTAATTTCAGCAGTTTTCATTCCGTGAAAGAGAGAGATGGGGATACAAATCGATTTCTCTTTCTTACTGGTACAAATGACAGGAGCGGAACGTTTGGGAGGAGAAGACACTGATACATTCCTCTGTTCTAAAAACCCTGGATCTTTTTGTCAAAGGACATCTTTGCAACTCTTTCTCCATCTTCTTTGAAGCAAGCCTGCAAGACTCATACGAGCTCCTTATGATCTACTTTTCACCCTTTGAGAACTTTCAGGTATTTATCTAGATCAGAAGATGGGGGAGGTTCTGGTGCCTTAGGCAGCTCGGGAGTGGAGACGACTGTGGCACTAGTTTGGTTTCGAAAGGGATTATTGGACCTCATAGGAGTGGATCCTTCTGACTTCTTCTCATCCTGGGGATGGTTATGTGGTGCAGCCCTTCTTATGACAGATAAAGCATCGTCCTTCCCAGATGTGATGAGCTTTTTTGACAAGGGATAGTCTAATAGCATCGACTTCCATGGTGTTGGGATCCTTTCTATCATTGGAGAAGTTCCTCCAACCTAGACCTTTTTGCATATCTTTGATGCATTCCTGCTGCACATTAAACTTGCTGGCTTGTTCCATCCACCCTTGGAGCATGGTGGGAACAGCAGCCATGGAGAGGATATTGGTAGTGATTTTCTTGTCCAATCCTCTTCCAAAATATTCGATAAGGGCTTCCTCATCTGAGAGTCCTGTCTGAGTGGCAGCAAGAGAGAAGTCTGCAATGAATTTGGCAAACCCATCCTTATCTTTAGTGTTCTGAGTAAGATTGCGGATAGTTCGTCAGGCCTTACTAGCAGTGTCATAAGGGAAGAAGGTTTTAGCAAAGTCAGCAGCCATGACATTGAAGGTACACTGCTCGTTGGGAAGAGTGGGACTTTCCAAATGGTAGAACCAGCCTTCAGAAAAAACTTTCCCTCTACCCTTGCTCATCTTATTGAGCATAGTGAGCATCTTTGCCTTATTGTTGTAGAGATCCTTGTTCATCTTGAAGTATGCTTTCATGGCAAGCATCCAGTGTACTGCATCTTTGGATTCGCCCAAGAAGTCGTTGGGGAGTCCAGCCTTGAGCTCTGTTGCTTTGGCCATAGCTTCTCTTTCAGCTTTTCATCAGTTAAGGTATTCAGCCACTCTTCAGTCTTCTTCTTCAGCTAAAGCACATCTCTGTTCTCGAGAAGCTTCTACTCTTCTCTGGATTTCTTTTTCGTCTAGTCCTTCCTGGACAAGTCTTTGAGCCAAGTTATGGTCTTGGTTGTTGTCAAACTCTTGTTCCCAGTCAACTTCCTGTTGTGGGTCTTGTTCGACATCAATGGGGGTCTTCTTGTGAGACAATTCAGGAAGAGACATTGTTCGCTCAAGAGAGAGAGAAGAAGTAGCAGTGAAGGGGATAGAGTAAGGATTAAGGGTTTTCTTCTTCTTCTGATAGGGCATAGGGTATGCTGGTCCACAAGGTGGAGTAATGGTGGTTAGGGGTGGTCGTCTTCTAAGTAGAGGATGACAAAAAGGTGAGCTAGTTCTTTTGTTATGCTGAGGCTAGTAACTCAGCTAGTAACTGACGAAGTATAGTCAATGGAAGATGTTAATACACCTTTGTGGTAATCCCAAGATGACTAGAATGAGAATGGTTGTCTCTCAATAAAGGGTATCAACTCATACCTGGTAAGTGTCTTGCTGGACAGTGGCAAGAAAGAGTATAACTTGATAAGTCGTTCTGTGATGCTCAATGAAGGTTCTAAGAGTGGTGGCTTGGATGATGGGAATGGTGGTGGTCTCACTCCTAGAGCAGCTTGCTGGTTACTAGGCTTAGATTGCGTAGAACTAGCTAGGGTATAAGAATGGGAAGTCTACCTATTTATAGGTAGAAGGATGGCACACAGACCAGGAAGGAAAAAGAAACTATCTAGAATGTTCCAGAGAATGATGACTATAATTGGTAACCCTTAGCTCCAGTGCTACTAGGTAAAATGGAAGAACTTGGGGAATGTTACAGTTGTGCTTGGAACCCCTATCTTTTCCTTCCGCTGTTTCCTGTTCTTTCCATTGTCTTCCTATTCTCTCCGTGTATTCCTAATCTTCCCATTTCCTGTTTTTCCCATACTTCTGATTTCTCCCGTTTTACTTCGTAGTACCGGAGCTAAGGGTTCCCCGTTATAGTCTTTGTTCTCCGGAACATTCTAGATAGTTTCCTTTTCCTCTCTTGGTCCGTGCACCATTTCTCTACATATAAATAGGTAGACTTCTTGTTCTTGTACCTTAGCTAGTTCTATGCAATCCAAGCCTAGTAACCAGCAAGCTGCTCAGGACAAGCGAGACCATCATCACCATTCCAGTACTCTCAGCTACCATGCTAAGGAGTTTCATCACTCATCGAGGAGTGAGGTACCAGCTAATCATCTTCATCACAACGGTACAGGATCTGCTGTACGGACGCGTCGATACCCTCTACTGGGAGACGACCGTTCTTGTTGTAATCATTCTAGGAGTACCTTGTCAATGCATCAGCATATACCACTGCGTATATCTCTGTAGTTACTAGCTGAGTTACTAGCCTCAGCATAACAAAAGAACTAGCTCTCTTCACCGTCCCCTTCTACAGTGGACGGAACCCCTCTACCCACCATTACTCCACCTCATAGCCCCGCCTACCCTACACCCTACCAGAAGAAGAAGAAGACCCATAACCCTTACTCTATCCCTTTCTCTACCACCTCTTCTTCCATCCCCCTCGAACGAACCACATCACTCCCAAACCCATCTCATGAAGAGACTCCCATTGACGTTGAGCAAGACCCACAACAGGAAGTTGATTGGGAGAAAGAGCTCAACGACGAACAAGACGCCAGACTTGCCCAGGACTTGTCCGCAGAAGGACACGACGACGAAACAATAAGGAGAAGAGTAGAAGCTTCTCGAGAACAGAGACGTGCTTACGTAGAAGAAGAAGAAGCCCGAAGAGTCGCTGCTTACGCTAAATGAAGAGAAGAGATGGCCAAGGGTACGGAACTCAAGGCTGGACTCCCGGACGATTTCTCCGGAGAATCAGAGGATGCAGTACACTGGATGCTTGCCATGAAGGCGTACTTTAAGATGAACGGTGATCTCTACGATGATAAAGCAATGATGCTCACTACGCTCAATAAGATGAGTAAGGGGCAAGGAAAAGTCTTCTCTGAAGGATGGTTCTATCGTCTGGAAAGCCCAAATATTCCTGACGATCACCGAACCTTTAACGTCATGGCGGCCGACTTTGCCAAGACGTTCTTCCCCTTCGATACTGCCAGCAAAGCTCACCGAACCATCCGCAACCTCACACAGAATACCAAAGACAAAGATGGGTTTGCTAAGTTCATTGCAGACTTCTCCCTTGCTGCTGCTCAGACTGGACTCGCCGACGAAGAAGCGCTTATCAAATATTTCGGGAGGGGATTAGACGAAAAGATTACTACCAATATCCTCTCCATGGCTACTGTCCCCACTACGCTCCAAGGATGGATGGACCAAGCCAGCAAGTTCAATGTGCAGCAGGAACGCATTAAGGATATGCATAAGGGTTTAGGATGGAGGAACTTCTCTAGTGACAGGAAGGACCCCAATGCCATGGAAGTCAATGCCATTCGACTCTCCCCCGTCGAGAAGGCTCGACATATTCGGGAAGGAAGGTGCTTCATCTGCCATAAGAAGGGTTGCACCATGAGGAATCATCCCTGAGATGATAAGAAAGCCGAGGGAT
>JBBPMM010000936.1:0-11184 GCA_038090335.1 Solioccasus polychromus
GAGTTTTTATTTTTGGAGTTACTAACCTTGTAATTGGAATGGACACAAAATACATCAAAGGAATGATCAATAATCCATACACAACCAAATGTGATCATCAACTGGTGGATTGCTGATATCCTTTTGTTCCATTTCTAGCTATGTCATATTTTCATAAACTGACACTTTAGACTGGACAGACTACAGTATCTCACTGCCATTGTTCTGTTAATAATCCACCTGAAGAAATTGTTATAACTGTGACAACCCTGACATCACTCTATCATTACTCTGATATCAAAGTCCACTTTATGTCTTTTTATTGTTAAGTTCACTCCACTTCACTTTACTCTCTGAAAATTGCACTGCTCTCACCTCCTTTATTCTTGAGGATATCCTCTGCTGGTAGAATCCTCTTTTGAAGATGGTTGCTGACAATGGCCCAGTATTCATTCAAGCTTTTAATATTCTCATGGACTGATACAATATTTGACACACCTGCATCTTCTCCTACAACTCCCAGATGAATGGCATTGCTGAAAAACACCATTTTGATGTCCAGAAGGCTATCATCACAACTTCCAGGAGAGAAGTTTCACTGGCATCTTGCTGCTCACTTGGTCTTCTGAGCTGAATGAGTTACTATACTTCAGTCAACTGGTTTGTCCCCCTATTTTATGGTTCATGGTGTCAGGCCACTCTTTTCATATGACCTCTCCAAAGCCTTTTCAATAAAGACCCTCTCTCTCCATCTGGACTAATTGCTTGGAGAGCATGTCAGCTCCAAAAGCATTAGAACAACTTGGATGCAATTAGAGAATATGTCTGCAGGGCACAATTTGAATTGGTGAAGCATTTTGAAGTTTCATTCAAAAACCACATCAAGGACTTCAATTTCCAGCCCAAAAGTGTTACAGTTATATATGATCCTGGGATTCTTTTTCCTTTTCTTTCTTATTGTTTCCCTCTTTTGCCTCACAGCACTGGAGCTGTGCAACCACCTCTTTTAGTTATCCTCCAGAACATTCTAGATAGTTTCCTTATTTCTCCTGGTCTGTGCACCTTCTTCAACCTTATAAATAACTTTCCCTCTATAGATATACCTTAGCTAGTTCTATGCAATACAAGCCTAGTAACCAGCAAGCCACTCTCAAATGAGGTCCACCATTCCCCTCTATCAAGTCTTTGTCATCATCATGACTCTTGTCTGATTGTCCATTTATCAATCCAGAGTCTTAGGGTTTGGCTCCTTGTTCACAAATGTCCACTCAGATTGGTTTCACATCAATGGATACAGGGGTGCCTTCTGCTTCTTAGAGATATTCCTCCTTGGGCTCTTCTAATGAAGCTTTTATTCTTTATCTTCCTTTTTGGAGGTCAGCAGGACAGCTAGGTCCACTAGCAATTCTTTGGGATGAAATTGTTATGGTTGTCTTCAATGGCCCCTATTGGCTCCCTTATCTGGCCAATTCCCCTATATGCAAGGGATATTTACAGTACAATCTCTTTGGGTCTGAACACCTCCCCCTGCTCAACAATCCATTGCCCATCATTAGTCCTATCCTCTGTGGAACTCCATTGTCAACCATCCCAAGGTTGTCATAATGGACTATCAATATGGCCATTACTCCTATCTCCCATGTGCTTCATCAAGAGACTATTACTGCCATCACCTTCTCAAGTTTTAGACCAAGTCTAGACTGTTACTCTAGCTCTAGGTGCTTCTATCTTTAGATTTCTCTGCCATACACTTGGCTGCACTTTTCTTTTGTAGAGTGGTCTGTGCACCAACCCTATCCATATGTAGACCTGTCTTGTATAGTAATACCTCAGCTACATAGTTCTATGCAGTGTAGTTTCCACCTTCAAGATCATCATTGTCATCCATTAGGTCTCAAGCCCTAGGACTCCTCTGAACTTAAGATCACTATTGTCATCCATTAGGTCTCAATCCTAAGGACTCCTCCATTGATTACTGTCAATATCTATCTGGTGGATAGTCTAGGAGACTCCATCTATTGTCATCACTAGTTTGGTATCAAGTTCAAGTAGTATTCTTTGTGATAAGTAACCACTTGTCTGGGTTTGTTGACTGAGTCACTACACTCCAGCATAACAGAAATAGTAATAGTGCTTCCCTAAACAGAAGAGTGAGGAGAGACAAGCTAGTTCTTTTGTTATGCTAAACCTAGCTGACTCAACAAACTACTTAGACTAGAGTTGATGGCAATAAAGAGCTAGAGTGACTCTGTCTCTAGTAGAGTCAACAACTAATACATGTAGAACAAAGTGACCACTTCATCAAGGCTGAGGATTCTCACTCCTAAGAGTGGCTTGCCAGTTACTAGGCTTTGATTGCATAGAACTAGCTAAAGTTACAGGTACTAGACCATCCTATTTATAGTGTTCTGATCTTTGCATAGACCATGCTTCCATACTAAGAGAACAATAGAAAACATTCAAAAAGGAAAGAAGAAAGCAGCATATGAAGTACAAAAGATATGCACAAAAGGAAAATGAAGTAATCACTGCACCTGCCTGTAATAAAAGGTTACCATGCTAAAGACAACACCTGGCTTTCTGAAACAGATTCCCTAAATGCCAAAGATGTCATGAACAATTACTGTATAAAAAGCTCCACCCCAAAGTTTTCTCCTCCATCAAAACCAATTCAATCCATATGCACATAACCAGTCACTGATCACATTGCCATGTCCACCTCTCCTCTGCCAACTCTTATACCTTCTGCTTATTGTCTTTCCTTCCAATGTTGCCTCCCCTAGTTGGAAAACACAAACCCTCATCACTGAACTACCTACCATTTCCTCCACCTCCAATGTATCCATCTATGGAAACCTCTTATGGCCAAACACTGCTCAGATTGAAAACCTTACCACCATGACCTGATGTTATGGTTTTTCCCTCTTTCCTGTTCTTCCCAGTCACTTCCTACTCTTTCCTTGATCTTTCATTCCTATATTTTCCAACTTCCGAGTTTCTCCATTTCACCTTGAAGCACTGGAGCTTAGGGTTACCTTTTATACATAGTCAGAATCCTCCGGAACTTTCTAGATAGTTTCCTTTCTCTTCTTGGTCTGTGTGTTGTTCTTCTACCTATAAATAGGTAGAATTTCCACCAATGTACCTTAGCTAGTTCTACGCAATCCAAGCCTAGTAACCAGTAAGCCACCCCAGTGCAAGACCTCCATCATTCCCGTCCTCCAGGCTACTGTCTTACAAGCCTTCGTCACACATCGAGGTGTGACTCACCAGATATTGCTCTTCCTTGCTACTATTCAGCAGGAAGTCTCTCAGGTGCACATTGATACCCTCTATTGGGAGACAACCATCCTTGTAGTCATTGTCTTGGGACTACCATGAAGATATATCAGGATTTACCATTGGTTGTATCTCATCAGTTACTAGCTGAGTTACTAGCCTCAGCATAACAAAAGAACTAGCTCTTCGCACCATCCTCTACTCAGCAGACAGAACCCCTCTATCCACCATTACCCCACCTCAAAGCCCAGCATACCCTGCACCCTACCAGAAGAAGAAGAAACCCCTTAACCCTTACTCCATCCCCTTCACCTCAGCGTCGTCTTCCCTTCCACTCAAGCGAACCACATTGCTCCCTGTTACAGTTTTTCCTACATTCCCTATTATTTACAATACCTCCTACTCTTGCCGACTGTTTTCCCTATTTGTCCCAACTCTTTCAGTTCCTATTTTCTCCATATCCCATATCTTCCCATTTTACCTTGTAGTACCAGAGCTAAGGGTTACCCATTATAGTCTTCATTCTAGATAGTTTCCTTTTTCTTCTTGATCTGTGTGCTGCCCTTCTACCTATAAATAGGTAGACTTCCCACTCTTGTACCTTAGCTAGTTCTATGCAATCCAAGCCTAGTAACCAGCAAGCCACCCCATGCGAGACCACCACCATTCCAGTCCTCCAGGCTACTACCTTGCGAGGTTTCGTCACACATCGAGGTGTGACTTATCAAGTGTTACTCTTCCTTGCTACCATACAGCAGGAAGTTCCCCAGGTATGCATTGATACCCTCTATTGGGAGATGACCGTTCTTGTAGTCATCATCTTGGGACTACCATGAAGATATATCAGAATATACCACCAAGTATATTTCATCAGTTACTAGCTGAGTTACTAGCCTCAGCGTAACACTCCCAGACTTGTCTCATGAGGAGACCCCCATCGATGTTGAACAAGACCCACAACAAGAAGTTGACTGGGACCAGGAGTTCGACAATGACCAAGATCGAAACTTTGCTCTTTGACTCACCAAGGAAGGGCTTGATGAAGAAGAGATTCAGAGAAGAGTAGAAGCTTCTCAAGAACGGAGACGTATTTTAGCAGAAGAAGAAAATCAAAGGATAGCCAAATACCTTAAATGATGAAGAGAAGAGAGAGAAGCCATGGCTAAGACTACCAAGCTCAAGGCCAGACTCCTGGATGACTTCTCTGGAGACTCAGATGACGCAGTACGCTGGATGCTTGCTATGAAAGTGTACTTCAAGATGAATGAAGACTTATATGACGACCAAGCCAAGATGCTCACAACCCTGAACAAGATGAGTAAGGGTCAAGGAAAAGTCTTCTCCGAAGGATGGTTCTATCATCTGGAAAGTCCTACCATCCCCAACGACCAGAGGACTTTCAACATAATGGCTGCAGGCTTCACCAAAACCTTTTTCCCTTTCGACACTGCTAGTAAGGCACATCAAACTATTTGCAACCTTACTCAGAATACCAAGGACAAGAACAGCTTCACCACCTATGTCACTGACTTCTCCCTTGCTGCCACCCAGACTGGACTCGCTGATGAGGAAGCCCTCATAGAATACTTTGGGAGAGGGTTGGATGAAAAGATCACTACCAATATCCTCTCTATGGCCACTGTCCCCACTATGCTCCAAGGATGGATGGAACAAGCCAGCAAGTTTAATGCACAGCAGGAGCACATCAAGGATATGTGAAAGGGCCTAGGGTGGAGGAACCTCTCCAATAATTGAAAAGACCCCAATGCCATGGAAGTCGACACCATTAGGCTTTCCCCTGTCGAAAAAGCTTGCCACATCCGAGAAGGATGGTGCTTTATCTGCCACAAGAAGGGATGTACCACTTGTAACCACCCCTGAGACAACAAGAAGACAGAAGGATCCATCCCCACATGATCCAATAATCCTTTCCAAAACCAGACCAGAGCCGCTATTGTTTCCGCTCTGGAACCAACAAAGGCGCCAGAGCCTCCCCCATCTTCTGACCTAGACAAATACCTGAAGGTCCTCGAAGGGTGGAAGATAGATCATAAGGAACTCATACAAGTTCTACAAGCATGCTTTGAGGAAGATGAGAAGAGGGTTTCCAAGATGTCCCTTGATGAAAAGATCCAGGGTTTTTAGAATGGAGGAAAGTGTCAGCATCTTTTCCTCCTGAACGTTCCGTTCCTATCATTTGTACTAGTAAGAAAGAGAAATCAATCCGCATTCCCATCTCTCTCTTTCACAGAACAAAAACCACTGAGATCAAGGCTCTTCTTGATTCTGGTGCTACCGAGAACTTTATCAACCCTATCACTATTGCCAAGTATCAATTCCCTACCCGTCAACTTCCTTCTCTGATAAAAGCATCTAATGCAGACAGGTCTGCTAATAAAGGAGGGTTTGTCCAAAAAGAAGCCTTCTTAGCCATGCAAATCGGACCATGAGAGGAAGTCATTTGTTTCCTCATACTAAACTGTGGGGAAGACAGAGCAATCCTAGGTATCCCATGGTTCACTAAAGTCAATCCTAAAATCAACTGGACCAACCACATTGTGACTATCGCTGACTTACCCAAAAACCATAATGCCGAAGGAGAAGCTCTGGAACAACGATACCTAGTGGAATTGCTATGGAAGACTACTATTGCGACTGAGGCTGCCATCGCAGCACCCAAGAAAGAAAAGACTTTACCCCCAGAGTATAAGGAATATGCCTCAGTCTTTGAAGAAAAGACCCATGATCTTCTTCCCCCTTCATGACATTTTGATCATGGGATCGATTTGGACGACTCCTTTGTTCCAAAAGTCACCAAGGTTTATCCCCTTAACCCTAAAGAGATGGAAATGTGTAAGGAGTTTGTCGATGAACATCCTAGAACTGGGTGAATAGTACTGTCTAAATCCCCTCAGGCTTCCCCTTTCTTCTTCGTGCCAAAGAAGGACAGCTCCCTATGACCTTGTCAGGATTATAGGTACCTTAACTTGCATACAGTCAAGAATGCTTACCCTCTCCCTCTTATATCCGATCTTTTGGATAAGTTAAAGGATTCAATGATCTTCACCAAATTCGACATCCAGTGGGGGTATAATAACATCCTCATCAAACCTGAGGATCGATGGAAAGTGGCATTCATCACGCCATTTGGTCTTTTTGAGCCAACAGTCATGTTCTTTGGATTGTGCAACTCCCCCGCCACATTTCAAGCATTCATGAATGATGGTTTCTAAGATCTTATCTCCAAAGGATGGGTCGTTATCTATATGGACGACATCCTCATCCACTCTTCGGATCCCATTGACCACACCTACTGAATGAAATGTGTCCTTCAACATCTTAAAGATCTTCACCTCTCTTTAAAGATCTCCAAATGCTCTTTTAATGTAGCCAATGTGGAATACCTTGGGATGGTTATTGGACACCATCAGGCATCTATGGACCCAATGAAGTTGAAGGCTATTCAAGACTGGCAACCCCCACAAACTGTTAAAGCAGTTTGCTCTTTCCTGGGGTTCTGCAATTTTTACTGAAAATTTATTGCTAACTTCTCGACCATTGCTCAACCGCTCATCGACCTCACTAAGAAGACGACTTCTTGGGAATGGTCTGAATCCCAGGAAATTGCTTTCTGCACCCTACAATGGATTTTTATGTCTACCCCTGTCCTCCACCTTCCCAATACTACCTCTCCTTTCTTCCTTATGACCAATGCCTCCCTTGTGGCTACAGGAGGTGTTCTCATGCAGAAGGATGTCAATGGAGATCTCCATCCCTGTGCCTACTTGTCTAAAACTTTATCTCCCGCAGAGCGAAATTATGACATTTATGATCATGAGTTACTTGCTGTCATTCATGCTCTTTATGAGTGGCAGCATTACCTTCAGGGCACCTCTTTCCCCATCACGGTCCTCACTGATCATAAGAATTTGTCTTACTTCCAAGAACCACAGAAACTTTCTTGTCGCCAAGCTTGATGGCTCTTGTTTCTTCAAGACTTTGATCTTCATTTTGTCCATCAACCAGGTTCCCAAATGGGTCCTGCTGATGCACTCTCTCACTGTGACCATGTTGATACAGCCAATGACAATCATGCTGTTACTCTCCTTCCTGACAACATCTTCATATGTACCATTGACTTTGCCCTCTCTGAAAAGATCACTCAGTCATCTTCTTCCGATCCTCTTGTTCTTGACACTATTAAGAAGTCCATGGAAGACTCTTCCTTATTTCCCTATTCTTTCCCACAGGATTGGACCTTCGATGATGGGAAACTTTATTTCCATAATTGCCTTTACGTTCCTGAGTCCCTACAACACAATGTCGTTTCTTTGGTTCACTCTTCTTTCGCTGGGGGACATGGCAGTATTTTCCGCACTCACACCCTCATTGCTCATGACTTTTGGTGGCCCAGTTTGTCCACCTTTGTTCACCACTTCATCTCTGGTTGTGCCATCTGCCAACAAAACAAGGTGAACACCCATCCCACCATCCCACCTTTGTCTCCTATTCCCTCCACTGCCTCCCACCCTTTTGAACAAATCTCTGTTGATCTTATCATGGATCTCCCCCCAGTTCGGGGATTTGACTCTATTTTGGTCGTGGTCAACCATGGGCTTACAAAGGGGGTGATTTTCTCCCCATGTTCTAAAACTATTGATGCTGAAGGGGTAGCCCAACTCTTTTTGGAGAAAGTTTTCCCTTGTTTTGGCCTCCATTCATCAGTTATCTCTGATTGTGACCCTCAATTTGCCTCTGCTTTTGCCCGAGAACTCTCTCAACTCCTCAATTACAATCTCTGTCTTTCCACCACATACCACCCCCAGACAGATGGAGAGACTGAACGAACAAATCAATCCCTTGAAACTTATCTCTGAATCTTTTCCAGGGGTTGCCCAGATAAATGGGTAGATCTTCTTCCTTTGGCCGAATTTTCTCATAATTCCAACATCCACTCCTTGATCCAAAAAACTCTGTTTTCTCTCATGTTTGGATATGAACCCAGAGGCTACCCCTCCCTTGGAAAGACGTTCATCCCGGCCCTGGAAAAATGTCTTTCCCTTCTTGATGAAGCGTGGAAGGAAGCTCTTGCGGCTCACAAGAATTCTGCTCGAGTTATGAAGGAGTGGACCTTTTCCAGGTTCAAGCCATGGAAGGTTGGAGATAAAGTCTGGCTGGAAGCATGAAATCTCCACTTTTGCCATACTTCCAAGAAACTTCTCCCTCAACAGAAGGGACTTTTCGAGATTTCAAGAGTCATCTCTCCTCTCACCTATGAACTCCATTTACCCCTGTCTTGGAAAATCCACAATGTCTTTCATGCATCACTCTTATCATCCTATTGGGAAACACCGGAACACAGACCCAATTTCCTAAAAACACCATTGGAGGAGATAGAAGGCAAAGAAGAGTGGGAAGTTGAGGACATCCTCAATCACCATGGAACACGAGGACAGCGACAATATCTCATGAAATGGAAGGGATATTCCTCCGCCAAAAACACTTGGGAACCAGAATCCAATTTGGGAAATGCCTCCAAAATTCTTGAGGAGTATAAAACTCGATGACATCTTTAGAACTCCACTCACCCACTTTCTCCCCATACATCCATCACCTTTCTAACATGTCGTCCCTCCCCATCTATGCTGAACACCTCCCAGTTTCCTACCACCACATCCTCTTTGGTACCATCCTTGCCAACCCTCACCCACTCTTCTGCATTGAACATGACCCTCTCTGGAGCCAAGCGACCTCATTGCAAACGATGGTGCACTTATACCATCAAATTTACACTACTGATCTCCTCTTTCAACAATCCCGTTCCAGTACTAGCTCAGTGTTTATGCAAGCTATTGACCATTCCACCCAGCAGACGCTGGATCATCTTCTAGACCTTATGCATCTAGAGGGTTTCTGGTTCTTCATCAACTGTATTCCATCCTCTACTATCCCTACATTACAATCTCTCCTAGACAGACTTACTCCCACTGAGGAGACTCGTTATCAGGGATTCCCTCTAACCATCACTAACAGGATAGAACCCCGTTTTCTTCTTTCTTTGCTCTCCTCACCTAGTCCTCCATCCTCATCCTCCCCTCCTACTCCTGTCCATAGACCTCATCATCATCCTCGATGCTGACCCACCCCCTATTCTACCCCTACACAACCTCATCTCTCATCATATGACAATACCCCAGCTCTACCTATACCCAATCCCACTAGACCTACGTGGACTCCCCAACCAGAATGGATGCAACCCCTACCCGACCATTTGGCATCCTGTCCCTCTACTCCACCACCACCTCCACCCCTTTCACCTTCCCCCAGGGCCCCTACCCATCCTATTGACATCGACACCCTCTCTGACCTCCTGTTACAGTTTTTCTACCTTTTTACCTTACCCCTACTCTTTTCCAATTCTTCCGTTCACTTCCTACTTTCTCCAAACTTGGTTCCTATTTTCTCCGTTTCCTGATTCTTCCCGTTTTGCCTTGTAGCACCTGAGCTCAGGGTTGCCATTTATAGTCAGGAATCCTCCAGAACATTCTAGATAGTTTCCCTTTTCTTCTTGGTCTGTGCGCAACTCCTCTATCTATAAATAGGTAGACTTTCTACTCCTGTACCCTAGCTAGTTCTATGCAATCCAAGCCTAGTAACCAGCAAGCTGCTCTGGATGAGTGAGACCACCACTATTCCAGTACTTCAGTCTTCAGTCTTGCGAGGCTTCGTTGTACATCACAGTATGACTTACCAGCTTATCATCTTCCTTGCTACTGTCCAGCAGGAACTTCCCCAGGTTCGTATCAATACCCTCTATTGGGAGACAACCATTCTCGTCCTTATCGTCCTAGGACTTCCACAAAGATGTATTAGTATCTTCCATCAGGTTTATCTCATCAGTTACTAGCTGAGTTACTAGCCTCAGCATAACACCTCCCCAATCAGTTGGGACAATGTTTTAAGTGCCAACAGTGGGGGCACTGGTTCATGGAGTGCCAGGAATATTGCTGCCCAAAATGTTTCTTATGGGCCCCAGGTCACCGAAAAGACTCTTGCTGGGGCCTTCCTTGCGACGGTTGTGGCATCAGGGGTCACAAATTATCTTTTTGTCCAGACGCCTCCACTAACCCTCTCGTTGTGGAATGAATTGTAGAGGAAAATAGTTCCTCTGGAGGAGAAAATAATTCAGTTCAGTGAGCTGAATGCTAAGACAGGGGTAATGTTACAGTTTTTCCCTCTTTCCTGTTCTTCTCTGTCACTTCCTACTCTTCTCTTGATCTTTCGTTCCTATATTTTCCAACTTCCAAGTTTCTCCGTTTCACCTTGAAGCACCAGAGCTTAGGGTTACCTTTTATAGTCAAAATCCTCCAGAACTTTCTAGATAGTTTCCTTTCTCTTCTTGGTCTGTGCATCATCCTTCTACCTATAAATAGGTAGAATTTCCACCAATGTACCTTAGCTAGTTCTACACAATCCAAGCCTAGTAACCAGTAAGCTGCCCCTGTGTGAGACCTCCATCATTCCCATCCTCCAGGCTACTGTCTTACGAGCCTTCATCACACATTGAGGTGTGACTCACCAGATATTGCTCTTCCTTGCTACTATTCAGCAGGAAGTCTCTCAGGTGTGCGTCGATACCCTCTATTGGGAGACAACCGTCCTTGTAGTCATCGTCTTGGGACTACCATGAAGATATATCAGGATTTACCATCAGTTGTATCTCATCAGTTACTAGCTGAGTTACTAGCCTCAGCGTAACACCTGACTCCTCAATGATTCATGAATGAATATCCTAATCTGTATTGAAGTGGAACGAAGCTTGGAGACGTAGAGCAGCAAAGCAGAAGGACACTCCAATGGAAGCAGAGGTTGAGTACAGGTGGGAGATACTCACTTGTGAGAATAGAGTCGATAATCAAGTTGATA
>JBBPMM010000937.1:0-11134 GCA_038090335.1 Solioccasus polychromus
CTCCTGACCCCCCTAAAGCACCAGAACCTCCCCCATCTTCTGAGCTTGACAAGTATCTCAAGGTCCTTAAAGGACGAAAAGTTGATCAGAAAGAACTCGTACGTGTCCTCCGGGAGTGTTTTGAGGAAGACAAGACGAAAGTCTCAAGGATGTCTACCTACGAAAGGATTCAGGGTTTTTAGAACGGAGGAAAGCCCCAGCATCTTCTCCTCCGGAACGTTCCACTCCCATCATTTGTACTAGTAAGAAAGAGAAATCTATTCATATTCCCATCTCTCTTTCTCATGGAATGAAAACCGCTGACATCAACGCTCTCATCGACTCAGGGGCCACTGAGAACTTTATTGATCCTATCACCATCGCTAAGTACCGGTTCCCTACCAAACGACTCCCCTCTCCTATCAAAGCATCTAACGCTGATGGGTCCACCAACAAGGGAGGGTTTATCCGAAAGGAAACCTTCTTAGCTGTTGACATGGCAGGACGAGAGGAAGTTATCTGTTTCCTCATATTAAACTGCGGAGGGGACTGAGTCATCCTAGGAGTCCCTTGGTTTACAAAGGTGAACCCTCAGATTGACTGGACGAGTCGAGTCGTCACTATCCCTTCTCTATCCGAGAATCATAACGCCGAAGGGGAAGCCCTCGAACAACGATATCTAGTAGAATCATTGAAGAAAACCACTATCGCCACAGAAGCGGCCATCGCCACACCCAAAAAGGAGAAGATTCTACCCCCAGAATATCAAGAATATTCTTCCATATTCGAAGAAAAGACTCACGACCTCCTTCCTCCTTGCCGACCCTTCGACCACGGGATCGATCTTGACGAATCCTTCATACCGAAGATTGCGAAAGTCTATCCCCTTAACCCCAAGGAGATGGAAACTTGTAAAGAGTTCGTCAATGAACATCTTCGAACGGGTCGGATTGTACCATCGAAATCCCCTCAGGCGTCTCCTTTTTTCTTTGTACCCAAGAAAGATGGCTCCTTATGACCTTGCCAAGATTACAGATACCTCAACTCCCATACAGTCAAGAACGCCTATCCTCTTCCCCTTATTTCGGACCTCTTAGATAAGTTGAAAGATTCTACAATCTTCACTAAGTTCGACGTACAATGGGGATATAACAATGTCCTCATCAAACCAGAAGACTGATGGAAGGCCACCTTTATCATGCCGTTCGGACTCTTCGAACCAACAGTGATGTTCTTTGGGTTGTGTAACTCCCCTGCCACGTTCCAAGCATTTATGAATGATGGCTTTCGAGACCTTATCTCAGAAGGATGGGTCGTCATCTACATGGACGACATCCTTATCCACTCTTCAGACCTGATCCAACATACTGAGCGAACGAAACGGGTATTGCAGTGACTAAAAGACCTTCACCTCTCTTTAAAGATTTCTAAGTGTTCTTTCGATGTCGCTGAGGTCGAATATTTAGGAATGATTGTCGGTCATCACCAAGCGTCTATGGATCCCACTAAGCTGAATGCCATTAAAGAATGGCAACCCCCCACCTCTGTCAAAGCTGTTCGGTCATTTCTGGGGTTTTGCAATTTCTACCGGAAGTTCATTGCGAACTTCTCCACCATTGCCCAACCCCTCATCGACCTAACCAAGAAGTCAACCATTTGGGAGTGGTCCATGCCACATGAATCCGCCTTCCGTACTCTTCAACGGATTTTCATGTTGGCACCTGTCCTTCGACTTCCAGATACTACTGCTCCCTTCTTCCTCATGACTGACGCTTCTCTCGTCACTACCGGAGGGGTTCTCATGCAAAAGGACGTCAATGGAGACCTCCATCCCTGCGCATATCTCTCAAGGACCCTTTCCCCTGCCGAACGGAATTATGACATCTACGATTGGGAGTTACTTGCTGTTATTCATGCTCTCTATGAATGGCGACATTATCTTCAGGGAACCTCGTTACCTGTCACTGTCCTCACTGACCATAAGAATCTGTCCTATTTCCGCGAACCTAGGAAGCTTTCCCACCGTCAGGCTCGCTGGCTTCTCTTCCTTCAGGACTTTGATCTCCATTTTGTCCATCAGCCGGGATCTCAGATGGGACCTGCTGATGCACTTTCCTGCCATGACCATGTCGATACGGCCGATGACAACCAGGCTGTCACCCTTCTTCCCAACGATATCTTTATCCGCTCTATTGATCTCGCCCTTGCAGATAAAATTACCCAGTCCTCTGCATCCGACCTGTTAGTCCTCGATGCTATTGCTAAATCCTTCAAGGACTCCCCCCTCTTTCCCCGCTCCTCTATCCAGGATTGGTCGTTTGATGATGGTAAATTGTATTTCCGGAATCACCTATATGTCCCCGAGTCCCTCCGTCATAACATCGTCCACTCTGTCCACTCCTCTTTCGCTGGCGGTCATGGTGGTATTTTTCGCACTCATGCCCTCGTCGCTCGCGACTTTTGGTGGCCTGGCCTCTCTACTTTTGTTCACCACTTTGTTTCCGGCTGTGCTGTTTGCCAGCAAAACAAAGTCAATATCCATCCAACCGTTCCCCCACTTTCTCCTATTCCCTCCGCTGCCACTCGCCCCTTCGAGCAGATCTCCGTTGACCTGGTCACGGATCTTCCCACTGTTCGTGGTTTTGACTCTGTTTTGGTCGTGGTTGACCATGGCCTTACAAAGGGGGTAATTTTCACACCTTGTTCTAAAATGATTGATGCCAAGGGAGTAGCACAATTATTCTTAGAAAAAGTCTTCCCTCGCTTCGGTCTCCACTCATCAGTTATTTCGGATCGTGGTCCTGTCATGGGCATGACAATCCCGACGTTACTCCGCCTTTATTCCGACATATTACTCCACTCTTCATACCTTTTCGTTACTTAAGTTTACTCCGCCTCATTTACTCCGCTCCGACCTAGCGTTACATTCTAGTCTCTTACACGTTTCATCTTGACACCTTCTACCCTAGTTTCATCTTGACATCTCTGTTCCAGTGTCAACCCTGACACCTCCATTCCTGTTTCACTCTGACATCTTACTCCTGTTTCATGAGTCAGTTACCAACACTCGTTGTTACTGTTTCAGCCTCCTCCTGTATAAATACTGTAGTTTGCTGAGGACTTCTCCTCAGTTCGAATATCAACTAAGTTTCCCCGCTATTCTCTCCTGCTTCCCTCAAGTCTTAGCTTGGATTCTTCCCCGACTAAGCGTCTGACCTCTTGATACCCTCGTCCTCCGAAATATAGGGCACGAGTGCGTAAGGGCACAGCTCTCCGCTCGAGTAGCTGAAGCCAAGCCCGTCTGACCCACCTCCGACCCAAAGTCCGCCTACTACGTCTCCCTCCAACATCGGAGCTAGAGTGGAATAGCATTGGACCGACGCTTGACAGGCAGCTTCAGTAGTGATTGTAGTCTTTTGTAATGATTCCACCAGATATCATTGCTCTAGAGCCTCTCCTTCAGCATTATGATTCTCGGATAGGGCAGGAATAGTGACAACTCAGTTTACCCAATCAATTTTGGGGTTTACTTTCGTTAACCAAGGGATTCCTAAGATTGCTCGATCCTCTCCACAATTTAGGACAAGGAAACGAATGACTTCCTCGCGGCCTGCTGCATTGATGACTAGGAAGGTTTCTTTCCTGACATACCCTCCTTTATTAGCAGACCCATCAGCATTAGAGGCCTTTATGGGGGAAGGAAGTCGTCTGGTGGGGAATTGATACTTGGCAATCGTGATAGGATCAATAAAGTTTTCGGTGGCTCCAGAGTCGAGAAGGGCTTTGATTTCAGCGGTTTTCATTCCATGAAAGAGAGAGATGGGAATATGAATAGATTTCTCTTTCTTACTGGTACAAATGATAGGTGCAGAACATTCCAGAGGAGAAGACACTGATGCTTTCCTCCGTTCTAAAAACCCTGAATCCTTTCTTTGGTAGACATCTTCAAGACTCTTTCTTCGTCTTCTTCGAAGCATGCCTGCAAGACCTGTACAAGTTCCTTATGATCGACTTTCCGTCCTTCAAGGACTTTCAGGTATCGGTCTAAATCAGAAGATGGGGGAGGTTCTGCCACTTTAGGAGGATCTGGAGCAGTAATGGCAGTGGCTCTGGTCTGGTTTCGGAAGGGGTTATTGGACCGAGTAGGAGTAGAACCTTCCATCTTCTTATCGTCATGGGGATGATTACACATGGTACACCCTTTCTTATGGCAAATGAAACATCGCCCTTCCCAAATGTGTCAAGCCTTTTTGACTGGGGAGAGTCAAATGGCATCGACCTCCATGGCATCGGGATCCCTTCGATCTTTAGATAAATTCCTCCATCCCAAACCTTTATGCATATCCTTGATGCACTCCTGCTGTGCATTAAATTTACTTGCTTGGTCCATCCATCCTTGAAGTGTGGTGGGGACTGCAGCCATGGAGAGGATATTGGTGGTGATCTTTTCATCCAATCCTCTTCCAAAGTATTCAATAAGGACTTCTTTGTCAGAGAGCCCAGTCTGGGTGGCAGCGAGGGAGAAGTCTGCGACATATTTGGCAAAACCATCCTTATCTTTAGTATTCTGGGTGAGATTTTGGATGGTTCTCCGAGCTTTACTGGCAGTGTCATAAGGGAAGAAGGTTTTTGCGAAATCAGCAGCCATAACATTAAAGGTTCGATGGTCGTCGGGAATGTTAGGACTTTCTAGACGATAGAACCATCCTTCAGAGAAAACCTTTCCTCTTCCTTTACTCATCTTGTTGAGCATAGTAAGCATCATTGCTTTGTCATCATAAAGGTCACCATTCATCTTGAAGTATGCTTTCATAGTGAGCATCCAGCATACTGCATCCTTGGATTCTCCTGAGAAGTTGTCAGGGAGTCTGGCTTTGAGTTCTGTAGTTTTAGCCATAGCTTCTCTTCGTCGTTTGAGATATTCAGCTACCCGTTGGACTTCTTCTGCTTCTATGGCATGTCTCTGTTCTCGAGAAGCTTCTACTCTTCTCTGGATCTCTTCTTCATCAAGTCCTTCCTTGGTGAGGTTCTGGGCTAAGTCTCAATCACGAGTATCATTGAACTCCTGCTCCCAATCAACCTCCTGTTGTGGGTTTTGTTCAATGTCAATGGGAGTCTCTTTGTGAGACAGGTCTGGGAGCGATGTAGTTCGCTCGAATGGGATGGAAGAAGATGTGGAGGCGAAGGGTATGGAGTAAGGGTTAAGGGACTTCTTCTTCTTCTGATAGGGCATAGGGTATGCAGGTCCACAAGGGGGAGTAATGATGGTGAATAGGGTTCCATCCGCTGAGTAGAGGACAGTGGGAGGAGCTAGTTCATTTGTTACGCTGAGACTAGTAACTCAGCTAGTAACCAATGAAGTATATGCGATGGTAAATGCTTATGCATCTCCGGGGTAATCCTAGAATGATTATGACAAGAATGGTTGTCTCCCAGTAAAGGGTATCAACATGTCTGTATGGGATGCCCGCCTGAACGGTTGCAAGGAAAATGATCAGCTGGTAAGTCACTCCTCGATGAGTGAGGAAGCTTCTTAGCATGGTAGCTTGAAGCACTGGAATGGTGGTATTCTCACTCGTCCTGAGCGGCTTGCTGGTTACTAGGCTTGGATTGCATAGAACTAGCTAAAGTATAGGAGTAGAAGGTCTATCTATTTATAGGTAGAAGGACAGCACATGGACCAAGAAGTAAAAGGAAACTATCTAGAATGTTCTGGAGGATTCCTAACTATAAACAGTAACTCTGAGCTCTGGTGCTACAGGGTAAATGGAAGAACTCGGGAGTCGGGAAACATCGGTACAAGAAGATGGAAGAAATAGGAATGCCTTTCAAGGCAGACCGGGAAGATTGGGAGAAATAGGAAGAGGAAAGAAAACCGTAACACCAGATGACTGACCATGCCAATCTAACCAAATCACCGCCCATACATAGATTTCCTCTCTCTCTGTTTCACCCTGGGTTTCGACTGGTGATCTGTCTCTCTTTCTCTCCAAAAAATAATGAAACAAAAGCCACATAAAAATATTCTAACGAAAAAGCCACTAAAAATACTCCACAGACTTTCTCTCACCTTGTTATTGGTCTCAAATTCTCATATATCTCTGTCTCTCTGTCTCTCTCTGTTTCTTTTCTTTTCTAATGTGTCCCACATAAAACCAACCTTTCATATAGATATTTTCAGACTTTGAACATGCAAGGACATGGCGCCCCTTTATAGACATCCAAAATAGACCGCCCTCACCCCGAAAACAGTCCACCATAGTCCAGGGAAGTATGCTAGGGATAGACAATGAAAGGATGATCGAAGAAGCCAAGTCGAGCAGTACCTCGCACCAAAGATACTTCCCCAAGGGACTACTGGTAGGAATAGAAGTGAAAGTTGACCAAAGAAAACAAGTCAGGTGGTACCCCGCATTATCAGACTGGTATAGTCCGGCCGGTCTTATGATCCAAACCCCTTTTCTTTCTAAGTTCTATGTATCCTCAATTTCTTTTCATTTTCCTCCTCACATTTCAATGATTCCCTGTTCAAACACACAGCACCTTCTACTCCGCTGTCAGATCTTCCACCTTGCTCATCACTCCACACGTTATACCTCGGTCTCCTCGAATCGTGCTGTCCGGCCTGCGCCATCCTTCTTCATATCCACTTGTCTTTGTCACAACCTCATCCTCGGGCTCCATTACTAGACTGTCTTTGCCCACTCTGTACCATTCATTTCGTTCACCATTGCTGCCCTGAACCACCATACCACTGTCTTATTATCCGCCTCCAGTCCTTTGCAGTCATCCGGTAATGTCTTGGCCATAATGGACACTCCAATAGCGTCAGCCATAGACCAGAACGTGTTGGCTGGAGATTAGATTCTTTGTTTGGGACATGGTGAAGCGAATATAGATGGACTTGGTTGAAGAAGATTGAAGACCATTAAAAAACCCCATGCCCTGCCATTTACAATGTTCGACACACATGCGTTCATACCATTATGAAGATCTGACTGGGGACGGTCAGAAGCAAAGCCCCCTGCGGATGTAGAGGTTGATACACCTCTACGTGTATAACCTTATGTTTCCTATGTTTTCATCATTTGTTTACTTTACTTACTTTTGTTTCACGATAGTCCAGTTCGACAGTCTACACAGTCCATGACAGACCGGTCAGACTAGTGCATACACTGAACAGACTAGTCTTAGCTATGATTTCTTACTTGGTTACCTTTTTCATAAGTTTCCCCTATTTTTACTTGACCTTTCAGTTTGTAGCTCCAATGTCACCTTAGACGTTCGGGCTACTCTGGACCAAGTCAGGAACTTCTGTTGCCACCCATCATGGTCGGTATTTCATATTCCTGGTCTTGACCCATTCCTTTTATATTATCAGGTACATAGACCATGTGTCTCTCCATACCTACATAGAAGTCTGAGTATGCCCAGACTATAAATTTTGTACTCGTCATTTGAAATGACAGCAGCTAGCTACCGTTTGCTCACCACCGTCACTGTTACCATTGGAATACCACTCCCTCACCGTTTTCACCGTCTACCACACCGTTTCTTTCGACTGAACTGCCAGTCTTAACGTATTTTAATGACTTACACCGACTGGACTACCGTTTACGACCATCCGGACTGTGTTTGGACTATACTTGTTCATGCCCACCTTTGTTCTAGGACTAATCCCTTGCACTAGAGTCCCTCTGGGGCGAACATATTGCTCCCCCATCACCCTCAGACTACTCCCAGGTGGCCAGGACTAACAGTCCACTCAACCACCTTTCAAGTCTTTTCAGCATGACACATAAGTCCTGTGCCAAAGACTCACCCCCTATGTCCCCTCCATCTTCCATCTCCTGTACTCACTCCTCTGTCCCTCCTTAGCCTTGGACCTCTGTTGGACAAGAGCCTGGAGGACCTGGACTTGACAGTATATTTGTACTCACACTTGTCAAGTATATCCTTCCATCATGGCCACTTGTAACCTTTGCTCCCACCAGATCATTCTGGAAACTGCCTTTGGCAGCACCTGCAGTATCCCAGGAGAATTCATCAGTCTCACTGCCTGTGCCCCTGACCTGTCTATCTCCACAGGACATGCACTCTCTTCACCCTCACCTCTGTGCCCAACTTTGATGTTATGTCGAGAAAGATTGTATGAAGTCCTGGAGGACCAAGAACTTGAAAACTTCAGACATTTCTCCAATGATGGACAAGACCACAGAGCCAGTGGCTATCCTGGAGAACCTGGAGAACCTGGTGATCCAGGAAAACCAGGGGACCCTGGGAACTTGAGTGATGAAGCCCCTTCTAACTCTGATGAACTCTTCAGCAGCTGTGCCACATCCAACAATATGAACATCATACCTTTGGCATACAAACCATTCACCCAGCTTGCTATGGCCATCCATGGTATGACCCATGCTGCACTTCAGAAGTGTGACTCCAAAAGTCAAAAACTCAAGGTCAGAGAACCTGAACCCTTTGATGGGACTGATCCAAAGAAGCTTCACACTTTTGTGGTTCAATGCAAGCTCAACTTCCAAGCCAACCCAAAGACGTTCTGAACAGACTGGAACAAAGTAACATTTGCCCAGTCCTACCTCAAGGAAACCACTGAAAAGACCTGAAAGGTGGTTGAGTGAACTGTTAGTCCTGGCCACCTGGGAGTAGTCTGAGGGTGATGGAGGAGCAATTTATGTTCACCCCAGAGGAACTCTAGTGCAAGGGATTAGTCCTAGAATGAAGGTGGGCACAAATGAGTATAGTCCAGATGCAGTCCAGACAGATGTAAATGGTAGTCTGGTTGGTGTAAGTCATTAAAATACATTAAGACTGGTGGTTCAGTTGAGAGAAATGGTGCAGTAGATGGTGAAAACAGTGAGGGAGTGGTATCCCAACAGTAATGGTGATGGTGGTGAGCAAATGGTAGAAAGCTGTCATTTCAAATGACGAGTAAAAATTTATAGTCTGGGCATACTCGGACTTCTACATAGGTATGGAGAGATGCATGGTCTATGTACCTGATGTCATAAAAGGAATGGGTCAAGACCAGGAATATGAAATACCGACCCTAACAGGCAGTGATGGAAAATCCTGACTCAGTCCTGAGTAGCCCAAACATCTAAGGTGACATCAGAGCTATGAACCAAAAGGTCAAGTAAAAATAGGGGAAACTTATGAAAAAGGTAATCAAGTAAGCAAAGGTAAGACATAGCTAAGTAAGATTAGTCTGGTTGGTATATGCACTAGTCTGACCAGTCTGTCATGGACTGTGTAGACTGACAAACCAGACTATCATGGAACATAGGTAAGTAAAATGTTCAAGTGAAGGAAATATAGAAAACATAAGGTTGTACATGTAGAGGTGTATCAACCTCTACACTGCACTTGAGTACTTTGAGCTGGACTTGCTCAGGGTGCAAGCTCCTAACCTCTGACCCTATTGGATGGACAATTGGGGTGAGTTCCTATTCAAATTACAATCCAACTTTGGTCCACATGATCCTGTTGCTGATGCAGAAGCCTCCTTGAAGCACCTGCAGATGCATGATAACCAGTGGATCTCCAAGTATATCATGGAGTGGAATAGATTGGCTAGCCAAGTCCGAGATTGGGGTCATGGAGCTCTACAATGGAGCTTCTACAATGGACTCCCTGATTGCATTAAAGACAAACTCTCTCATCAAGGCAAGCCTGACTGCCTCAATGACCTCCACACCCTTTCTCAGCAAATTGATCATCATTACTGGGAACACAAGGAGGAAGTTTCCCATGCCACTAAAACCCCCACTCTGACCTCTGGCAACAGAACTAACTCCTCTGCAAAGCCTTCCACCTTCAACTCCACTCTCCAATCATTGTCATCATTGTCGAACAACCCCAAGGACAACAAACCCAAGGGCTCTGCTACTCCCTCCACCTCATCAACCCCCAGTAGCTCCAGCTCTGGAGGAAGTATGTAACAAGAAAGCCACCTCTGACTCCATCTGTTACAGTCTTTCTTTCTTTCTGTTTCATTCTGCACTTCTCTTCCACTTGTTTCTGAGTCCTTCCATCAAGTTCCATAACTTTCCTTACTTCCGATATCTCCCATTTTTGTCTCACAGAACTGGGGCTGTAGTCTTACCTATTTCATTGGTATCCTCCAGAATATTCCAGATAGTTTCATTTTTCTTCTCTTGGTCTGTGCGCATCTTCTGTACTATAAATACCTACCTCATATGACATGTACCTTAGCTAGTTCTACACAATCTAAGCCTAGTAACCAGCAAGCCACCTTTCAGGTGAGGCCACCAAGATACCATTCTATAATGTTTACATTATCATTGCGACTCTCTTTGCTAATGATTATCACATCAGGATTGATCTCCTACAAAGAGGAGTTAACATCTTTATTGTCATTCTAGTCATTGTATGACCAGGACTTCATCATTGATCAGGATATCGATTCTATTTCAGGGATTACTAGCTGGGTTACTAGCCTCAGCATAACAAAAGAACTAGCTCTACTCACTGTCTCTTTGCCCTAAAGAGACAATACCACCCTATCATCATTACTCCCCCTTGAGGACCCCTCTACCCTTCTACCTACCAATGGAAGAAGAAACCCTCTAACCCTTACTCCATACCTTTCACATCTTCTTCCTCCATTCCCCTCAAACAAACCATGTCTCTCTCAGAACTACCCTCCAAGACCACTATTGAAATTGAAACAGATCCTGCTGTTGAAGCTCCTCCAGACCCACAACACGACTTTGATTGGGAAGAGGAACTGCAACTCGATGAAGAAGAATTAAGGAGAAGAGAAGAAGCTTCTCAAGAAGATAGATGCAGATTGAATGAAGAATACCGAAAGATTGCCAAAGAAAATGCTTGAAGAAGAGCTGTGGAAGAAGAAGAAGCTCAACAAGTAGCCAAGTACTTTGATAGATGACGAAAAATGGTGAAAACCACTGAACTCAAAGCCAGTCTTCCTGATGATTTCTCTGGCGAATCAGAAGATGCTGTAAGATGGATGCTTGCTATGAGAGCCTACAGTGACCTCCAAAACCCTTTCAATAACTAACTCTGATGGAGTGCATGAAGTGCACTGCAATCACCTGGAACAATCACATCAAGCTTTGCTGGAGAGAAAGATAGTACATACTCTTGGCTACAA
>JBBPMM010000938.1:0-11133 GCA_038090335.1 Solioccasus polychromus
GGCAAACCCATTCTTATCTTTCATGTTCTGGGAGAGGTTACAAATGGTTCAGCGAGCCTTACTAGCGGTGAAAAGACCTGAAAGGTGGTTGAGTGGACTGTTAGTCCTGGCCACCTGGGAGTAGTCTGAGGGTGATGGGGAGCGATATGTTCACCCCAGAGGGACTCTAAAGCAAAGGGTTAGTCCTAGAACGAAGGTGGGCACGAACGAGTATAGTCCAGACACAGTCCGGACGGTAGAAAACAGTAGTCTGGTCAGTGTAAGTCATTAAAATACGTTAAGACTGGCGGTTCAGTCGAGAGAAACGGTGCGGTAGACAGTGAAAACGGTGAGGGAGCGGTATCCCAACGGTAACGGTGACGGTGGTGAGCAAACGGTAGAAAGCTGCTGTCATTTCAAATGACGAGTACAAAATTTATAGTCTGGGCATACTCGGACTTGTAAGAAAATATGGAGGGACGCATGGTCTATGTACCTAATGACATAAAAGGAATGGGTCGAGACCGGGAATATGAAATACCGACCCTGACAGGCAGCAACAGAAAATCCCGACTCGGTCCCGAGTAGCCCAAACGTCTAAGGTGACGTCGGAGCTACAAACCGAAAGGTCAAGTAAAAATAGGGGAACTTACAAAAAGGGTAACCAAGTAAGAAAATATATCAAAGATTAGTCCGGTCGGTGTACGAACCAATCCGACCGGTCTGTCATGGACTGTGTAGACCGACGAACCGGACTATCGTGGAACAGAAGTAAGTAAAGTAAACAAATGATGAAAACATAGGAAACATAAGGTTATACACGTAGAGGTGTATCAACCTCTACACCGGTCAAGATACTGACCATCCCCCACATGCCATGGGTTCTTCAAAATATACCAATACCCCCTTCTGCTTGGGACCAGGCGATTCAAATTATCAAAGACCACATCATGTCTGGAGTATATGAACCTTCAGCCACTGCATACTGGTTGCGCTGGTTCTGTGTCCTTAAACAGGACAAGAAGTCCCTTCACCTTGTCCATAACTTACAACCACTAAATGCAGTTACCATACGGGACTCCTCAGTTCCCCCATTTGTTGAGCATCTAGCTGAATCTTTCAGCAGAAGTGCTGTATATGGCATGATGGACTTATTTTCAGGTTACAATCAAAGGCCGCTTCATGTGGACTCCCAAGACATGACTACGTTCAATAGTCCACTCGGACCACACCATCTTACTACTCTTCCTATGGGCCATACTAATGCAGTACAGATATACCAAGCCGATATGGCATTTATTCTTCAGGATGAAATCCCTCACTATACCATGCCATTCGTTGATGATCTCCTGGTGAAGTCCAGTACCACTCAGTATCAGAGACCAGATGGGTCCTATGAGACCATCCCAGACAATCCAGGGATTCATCAATTCATTTGGGAACATCTAACCATTGTCCACAGAATTCTCCAATGACTCCAGAATGTCAATGTGATGGTCTCTGCTAAGAAGTTTGTTCTGGCAGCACCAGAAGCAACTATTGTCGGTCATAAATGTATGTTCAAAGGTCGTGTCGCTCGTGAGGCCAAAGTCCAGAAAATATGAGACTGGCCAGAGTGCATGAACCTGACACAAGTCTGCAGATTCTTAGGGACTTGTGGAGTGGTATATATCTACATCAGAAATTTCGCTGCTATTGCTCGTCCTCCTGTAAATCTTACTCAGAAGGGTGTCCCATTTGAATGGGGAGATGCCCAATGAGAAGCTATGGCTCGTCTGAAGGACAAAATTGTTCAGTCTCCGGTGCTTCGACGTCTGGACTGAGTCCGACCGAGAAGTAGTCCTTGCCATTGACATGTCTCATATTGCAGTCAGTTTCATCCTCTCACAAGAGGGAGCCGATGGAAAGCAGTATCCTAACTGGTTTGGGTCTATCAGCCTGACCGAAGTCAAGAGCCATTATTCCCAAGCTAAACTCGAGCTATACAGACTATTTCGAGCTCTTCACTCAGTCTGAGTTTTCATTTTTGGTGTCACTAACCTCGTTGTTGAAATGGATGCAAAGTATGTCAAGGGTATGATCAACAACCCGGACTTACAGCCGAATGCGACCATCAATCGGTGGATCGCTGGTATTTTGCTGTTCCATTTTCAGCTTCACCATATCGCTGCAGAACATCACACTGGACTGGATGGACTATCCTGCCACCCTCAGTCTGATGATGATCCTCCTGAAGAATCTGACTTCAAGGACTGGATCAACGATTCTTACTCCTTCTCCATTACCCTTCTAAACGATAGATCTTTTCATTTTGCTTCTCCCACTGTCCATACACACTTCTCCCACCGTTCATCATCCAGACTACCACCGCCCTTGACCCCCTCCATTTTATCCACTTACTCTGCACCACTGCCTTACTTGATGTTTCTTTCCATCCTTTCCTTGCCAGTCATACCTCCTGCACCAACCCCTTCTTTGTCCTCACCTACCGAGTCCTCAGACTACCCCCAAATCCCTCAGTCTTCAAAGGCCATCACTTGAGAGGCATGAATCGCTCTTATTCAGTCTTTCCTTGAGACTTGAGTTCACCCAGCCGAGATGTCAGATGCAGACTTCCAGTCCTTTGTCAATTTGGCCTCCAAGTTCTTTATCCTCAATGGTTGTCTTTGGCATCGTGAACCCCATGGCCACCACCAACTAGTTGTACCAGAACACCGACACTTTCATCTCATCAAAGAAGTGCACAACGACCTCAGTCACAAGGGCGTCTTCACAGTCCGGAGTTGTCTTTTACTTCAGTTCTGGTGGCCCATGCTCATTGATGATGTCAAATGGTTTGTTCAGACTTGTCCCGAATGCCAGATTCAGCAGATGAGTTGTTTCCATATCCCTCCTTTTGTGCTGGTCATCAGCAGACTATTTCGAAAAGTCCATATTGATACGATGCTAATGCCGAAATCGGCTGGTTACAGGTTTATAGTCCAAGCATGCTGCACACTCACATCGTATCCCAAGTGGTGTATGCTATGCTCAGAAAATGGTGCTGCTCTTGCCTCCTTCATTTTTGAGGATATACTCTGTCGATGGGGTCCTCTTTTCAAGATTGTTACTGACAATGGTCCAGCATTTATTCAGGCACTCGATGTACTATTAGACCAGTATAAAATTCACCACATCCAGATCTCCCCCTACAACTCCCAAGCAAATGGTATTGTCGAAAGACGCCATTTTGATGTCCAGGAGGCCATCATTAAAACCTCCCAGGGGGGGGAGTCTTGCTGGCACCTTGCTGCTCACTCAGTCTTTTGGGCCGAGCACGTTACCATACTCTGGTCTACCAGACTATCTCCTTATTTTATGGTTCATGGCATTGAACCACTTTTCCCTTTTGACATTGCTGAAGCTACTTACCTTGTTCCACTCCCTAACGCAGATCTGCTCTCACCGTCCAGACTAATTGCTTGGAGAGCTCGCCAGCTCCAAAAGTGTCAAGACAACTTAGAATCAATTGGCAAACGAGTCCGCAAGGCTCAATTTGAATCAGTGAAGCATTTCGAAGCTTCATTCAAGAATTGTATCAAGGACTTCGATTTCCAGCCAGGAAATCTGGTCTTAGTCTGGAATACATGCATCAAAAAGGAGCTCAACCAAAAGATGAAGCCAAGGTATCTCGGTTCAATGGTGGTTCTTCGCCGGACTACTGGAGGATCTTATATCTTAGCTGAGTTGGACGGCGCAACCTCCTGACTTCGCTATGCTGCTTTTCATCTTATACCCTATTATCCTCATCTTCATTCTTCCATTCCTGTTACTGAACTTACAGGTCTCGATGAGGAAGAATTAGACAAGATCGTTGACGAAGATGTTGACAAACCGGACCAAGAAGAGTCGTCAGACTACAGTCCAGATGATTGACCTCACCAGTCTTCTTCTAGTCCAGTCACCTATACATAGATTTCCTTTCTCTGTTTCACCCCAGGTTTCGACTGGTGATCTCTATGAAACAAAAAGCCAACTAAAAACATAAAAACAGTCTAACGAAAAACAACTAAAAATATTCTACAGACAATCTCTCATCTCACTGTATCAGTCCAGTCTCATATCTCTTTCTATCTCTTTCTCTCTCTCCATTTCTCTCTCTCTAACGTGTCCCACAAATAACTGATATCTAGTATATATTTTCAGACTTTGAACGTGCACAAGGACATGGTGCACCTTGATGTACATACAGAAAAACCATCTCGAAAACAGTCCACCATAGTCTGGAAAGTACGCCAGGAGTAGATGAAGAAAGAAGTTTGAAGAAAACAAGTCGAGCAGTACCTCGCACCCAAGAAAACGTCTTCATGGGATCAGGACTTATGAAAAGAGTAATTGAGTAATAAAAGACGAGATAAGGGGTAGTCTGGGTCGGTGTACGTAGTAGTCCGACTGGACTGTAGTAGTCCTGGTGAACAGACGCTCCAGACTATTGTAAGACGCAAGGGAACGAAGTAAAACAAAAGAGGGAAGGTGTAGAAATTATACAAATGAAGGGATATACATGTAGAGGTGCACCAACCTCTACAGCACCATCTGTCAGCAAAACAAAATCAACACCCATCCCACCGTCCCTCCCCTCTCTCCCATCCCCTCTTCTGCCACCCACCCATTTGAACATATTTCTGTTGACCTTATCACGGACCTACCCCCAGTTTGCGGCTTTGACTCCATTATGGTTGTGGTCGACCATGGCCTTACAAAGGGGGTAATTCTCTCTCCTTGCTTGAAAACTATCGATGCAGAAGGAGTCGCCCAATTGTTTTTGGAAAGAGTTTTTCCCAGATTCGGCCTCCACTCCTTGGTAATATCCAACCAAGGATCTCAATTTGCCTCAGCATTTGCTAGGGAACTGACTAGGTTACTAAAATATGATCTACGACTCTCCACTGCTTACCATCCCCAAACTGATGGAGAAACTGAAAGAGTGAATCAATCCTTGGAAACCTTTCTCCACATCTTCTCTGAAGGATGATCTGATAAATGGGTTGACTTATTACCCATGGTGGAATTCTCTCATAACACCAATGTCCATGCCTCCACCCAAAAAACCCCTTTCTCCCTTATGCTAGGATTTGAACCAAGGGCCTATCCACCCCTAGGAAAGACATTCATCCCAGCTTTGGAAAAACACCTTTCCCTTCTAGAAGAATCCTGAAAAGAAGCATTAGCTGCCCACAAAAATGCCACTTGAATCATGAAAGAAAGAATTCACTCTAAGTTCAAACCCTGGAAAGTAGGTGATAAAGTGTGGTTAGAAGCAAAAAACCTCCACTTCTGCCACACCTCTCAGAAACTACTCCCTAGGTGCAAAGGACCCTTTGAGATTACCAAAGTAATATCCCCAATTGCCTATGAACTAAAACTTCCCACTACCTGGAAGATCCACAACATATTCCATGCGTCCCTTCTCTCCCCTTACAAAGAAATGACTGAACATGGCCCAAACTTCTTGAAACCTCCACCCAAGGAGATAGAAGGCAAAGAAGAATGGGAGATAGAAGACATTCTTAATCACTGCAGAACACATGGACGACAGCAATTCTTGGTAAAATGGAAGGGATATTCTTCAGCCAAAAATATGTGGGAACCAGAATCCAATCTAGGTAATGCTTCAGAGATTCTAGACAACTATAAAAGACAATGAAACCTTTAAACTCTGACCCAACCACCCTTGAACTTAAACACCCATCATGTCTTCCAACATTACCATGCCTACCACCTTCATCCGAGTCTTTGCTCAGAGGCTCCCTGATCATCATCGCCATCTCCTTTATGCTGGCATCCTTGCTGACCCTCATGCTATGTTTCTGCTCGAAAAGGATGGTCTCTGGGACCAAGCCATTACCCTTCAAGCTTTCATACGTCTTTATCATCAAACCCTCACTCACCACCTTCTATATGAATGACTCCATTCAGGAGCCTCCCATGTCACTCAGCAGACCCTTGCTGACTTCCAAGCCCTCATCCAGCACCATGTTCTCAATCTCCTCCATTATGAGGGATTCTGGGAATTTGTGAACCATATACCAGGATCAGCACTCCAACATCTCCTAGTTCCCCTCATCACCTCCCTCTCACCATCAGAGGAGGATGTCTATGATGGACTTGTCAATGTTAACACTGCTCATATCACTCCTCGACTCATCCCTGCAGGTCCCTCTGCTCCACCCTCATATACCCCGCAGTCCCCAACACTGTGTCCTGTATCACCCATCTACTGACCCTGATCACCTTCCCCGTCAACCACCACTCCCACTCAGACTCTCCGATGTTGTTCTTGCCAGTCCACCCCTTATCCTAGAATAAGAGTAGAGACTCCACCCTCTTCCACATCTTCATCCTCTTATGGGAGTCCTGTCTCTCCACCTTGCCAGCCCCTTCTCCTCCAATCAACAGGGATGTCATCATCACAGATGCTTCTCCTGGGTCTTGTGTGAACCCCATCAATGTGGAACATCCACAGACCCCACCTCGTCTTGGTCAATGTTTCAAATGCCAAGAATGGGGACATTGGCATGGCAAATGCTTCAAGTCCCATTGCCTCCAATGTTTCCTCTGGGCCCCAGGACACCCTGTGTGACTCTGCCACAGCTTACCATGCTCCCTATGTGGGAAGACAGGCCATTCTCGTGGTTATTGCCCCACTTCCTTAGGGACCAACCCCCTGTTAACCAAGGATGAAGTTTGAATGAGACTTCAAACACCTAGTAGAGAGGTAATGTTACAAGTGTTGATGAACCCCTGTTTTATTTCTTTAATTAGTCATATGTCTCTTTTGCCTCACAGTACCAGAGCTGTGCATCTCCCTTTCCATACTATACTCCAGAACATTCTAGATACTTTCCTTTTCTGCACATGGTCTGTGCACTCTCCTCTTAACTATAAATACCCCAAAGTCTGTCCATGTACTTTAGCTAGTTCTACGCATAACAAGCTTAGTAACCAGCAAGCCACCTTTGGGTGAGATCCCCCCTGCCAAACTGCCTCTTCAAGCTTTAGTCTTTATTGCTGTTGTCGCTCAATGAGACTTAACTGTTTGATTTGCCTTCATACAGGAAGGAACTCTCCTCCTTGTCGTTATCATCATTGGGATCTGGCCTCATCATCACCATCAACTCTATCACAGGTTCTATTATTTGCATTACTAGCTAGGTTGCTAAGCCCTAGCATAACACAAACTATTTGTGAAGATGATGTGAGCAGTCAGTCAGAATCTATTACCATAGAGAAGACCCTCATGTCCAAGCTCACACTTGATGATTTCATCAGCAATCATGGCAGCTCCTATGACAATACTGAACCAGAGCATGGAGGAGACTTTGAAGACCCTATGTTTTATGATCAACAATCCCAGTCTCCATCACTTGCAATGTTAAGTTCAAGCCACTCACCTTCTCGACTCCCACTATCCCCATCTCACTAGAATGATAGTGAGACTAGTGTCCAATCAGATCCATCACAAGATCCCCCCCACACCTTAATGAGGAAGATCACCATGATGAAAACAGCACTGTAGAAGACTTGGATGTGACCAATGACACTTTGGAGCTTGTTCCAGCTTTCAAGCAAATCCCTGCCCTCTGACTCTTGTACCTTCAAGTTGCAATTGTGCATATAATAGGTTCCTTGACTGTCAATCAGGCAATGGACCAACTTCATGATGGTCTTGATTTGATTGCACTCTGTGGAATGCTACCAACATTTTCTGCTCCTTGACACAGTAGAGGTTGATACACCTCTATGTGTATAACCTTATGTTTTCTATGTTTTCATCATTTTGTTTGCTTTACTTACCTATGTTTCATGATAGTCCAGTTCATTGGTCTGCACAGTCCATGACAGACTGGTCAGACTAGTGCATATACTGACTGGACTAATCTTAGCTATGCTTTCTTACTTGGTTACCCTTTTTGTAAGTTTCCCCTATTTTTACTTGACCTTTCAGTTCATAGCTCCGACATCACCTTAGACATTTGGGCTACTTAGGACTGAGTCAGGATTTTCCATCACTGCCCATCAGGGTTAGTTTTTTATATTCCTGGTCTTGATCCACTCCTTTTATATCATCAGGCACTTAGACCATGCATCTCTCCATACCTACATAAAAGTCTGAGTATGCCTGGACTATAAATTTTGTACTTGTTATTTGAAATGACAGCTTTCTACTGTTTGCTCACCACCATCACTGTCATCATTGGGATACTGCTTCTTCACTGTTTTACTGTCTACCACACCATTTTACCTGACTGTACTGCCAGTTTTCATGAATTTTACAACTTACACTGATAGGACTACTGTTTACAACTTATAGAGTCATTCTGGAATTAAGTTTCTATTTTCAAATCCTCTTTCTTAAAACTGAATGTGGCATAAAATAGAGCATATTTTTGTGATCCTTTTGAGCCCCTAATCATGAAAATTGGCAGTCCTGTTTTTGAGATAAAAATCAAACAAGGTTCTAGAAGGACATTTGCAATATTGGCATAAATTTAGCTTCATGGCCCTTCAAAAACATCTCCATCATCTTTGGAGGGTTCAAAAACATCCCAGAAAAATGCCAGACTCATTCCTGAATGTTCTCATGGCTTGATATGTGATATTTACATATAGTATTTAAGGGGGTCTAATCTAATTCAGTTAGGGTTAGACCAAGGTTAGACCTAGTCAAAAGTAGACAATAATACTAATTTATCAGAATTATACAGAGTATATTATTATAAAAAATATGGTAATTTTATAAAATAATAAAAACACACAAATGTAAAAATTGCAGATTTGCATGATTTTAATAAATAATTTAAAATTATTAAACAATATTAAGTTAATCAAATTTATATAAAATTACCATAAATCAATAATATATTGAAAACATGCAGACCCGAAAATGGCAGAAATGCATAAATATCATTATATATACATTCAGACATTACATCACATAAGAGTAAAGCATACTTAGAGTTGGTCACAGCTCACCTTTGACTTGAATTGACTCTTGCAGCATCACACTATTGGAATACAAACATCGTTCTTAGCTAATTGCACTTGCTTACTAATCAGAGTTATATTTTCACTCATTGAAGTTCATCTCACCTCAGCTGACTCTACCTAGTCACCTGTGGTAAGACCCTATCTACATGTTGACTTAACTTAGTACTTATAGGTAATATAGCTGACTCTACCTAGTCACCTGAGACCTTATTTCATATACAAGTTATGAGCCCTGCTCAGCTCAACTAAAGGTGTCACATGAAAACATCCAATAGCCATTCATACTCAAAAACGAAATGTCTACCAGAGTTGGAGACAGGATATTAGAAGTCCCAAAGCTAGATGCTTCTGGAAAGGACTGGCCAATATGAAGAAATCGTCTTGAACTATCTCTCACAGCACATGGACTATGTGAATACCTAGTTGGAAATAAACCAAAGCCAATCCATCCTTTGACAGGCCAATCCCCTGCATGGCTTTCAAATTCACCAGCAGATTCTGCAGCAGTTGATGCATATGACATTGCCATTGCCAAGTGGACTGAAGAAGATGCAATTGTGAAGCAGCAAATCACTGTCACTATCCCAGATTCCCTTTTTATCGAAGTCATAACTTGTCATGGGCATGACAATCCTGACATTACTCCGCCTTTATTCCGACATATTACTCCGCCTTTATACCTTTTCATTGTTAAGTTTACTCCACTCTCATTTACTCCGCTCCAACCTAGCGTTACGTTCTAGTTCTTACACGTTTCATCTTGACACCTTCTACCCTCAGTTTCATCTTGACATCTTCATCCCTGTGTCAATCCTGACACTCTCCATTCCTGTTTCACTATGACACCTTACTCCTGTTTCATGAGTCAGTTACCAAACACTCATTACTAGTGTTTCAGTCTCCTCCTGTATAAATACTGTAGTTTGCTGAGGACTTCTCCTCAGTTCGAATATCAACTAAGTTCCCCGCTAATCTCTCCTGCTCTCCTCAAGTCTTAGCTTGGTTTCCTCCCTGACTAAGCGTCTGACCTCTCTCCACCTTCGTCCTCCGAAATATAGGGCATGAGTGCGTAAGGGCGCAGCTCTCTGCCTGAGTAGCTGAAGCCAAGCCCGTCCGACCCACCTCTGACCCAAGTCTGCCTACTTCGTCTCCCTCCGACGTCAGAGCTAGAGCAGAATAGCGTCGGACTGATGCTTGACAGTATATTCGAACTCATCCTTACGCATTCACTGAAATCCTATGGCCCCTACCAGTACCATTCAGACTCGCGCTCAGACGCGCACTCAGCTATGCCAAAGGGCACTTATGCCTGGCGGCTCCCTTCCTAGTCTTGCAGCACTCGACACTGAAGATGAGTTCCTCTCCTTTTCTCGTCGTCCACCCTCCCCTGGTCCATCTCGTCACAGATCCTCCACTCCGACACCTTTCTCCAACCATCGTCCTATGTTCTCTCATATTCCTTCTGGACGTCAAAGTCCGCCCAACGACGACCCTCATAGACCACCTGGTGGCAGAAGTGATGGAGATGATGACCCACCCGACATTCCCCTTCCTGACTCTCATGCACCCACTCCCGATCCTAATACCGATGCGCTCACCCTCCTAGCTCATGCAATCGACTCTTTCGCACGTCATGCTACCTCCGATCACGACTCCACCTCTTCCCACACCAAAGTCTGCGAACCAGATACATTCGATGGAACAGATATGCACAAACTCCGTGCCTTTCTGGTGCAGTGCGAGTTAAATTTCCAGGACCGCCCTAAGGCCTTTCGCTCTGACTGCTCCAAGGTCACCTTTGCCCAGTCCTACCTTACAGGCATGGCCTTAGAATGGTTTGAACCAGACCTACTCCACTCTGACAGCGATCACCACCCCATCTGGATGGATGACTACCAAGAGTTCGTCAGGGAGCTCAAGTCCAATTTTGGTCCGCACGACCCAGTCGGAGATGCAGAGCACCAGTTGGACAATTTGTTGATGAAAGATAATCAGCAGATTAACAAGTATGTGGTTGGATTTAACCGTCTGGCCGCTCAAGTTCGTGGCTATGGAGAAGGAGCACTCCGCCACATCTTTTATAATGGCTTGCCAGATAGGATCAAGGACGAAATTTCTAGAGTC
>JBBPMM010000939.1:0-11125 GCA_038090335.1 Solioccasus polychromus
TTTCACATATTCATTTGTCCACCTGCGTACTCACCATAGTCTGAAGACATACTGGAAGGAGGGAAGGAGGTACGCGTTTGACGCCTGATTTGCACGTGTCTTTCCAATCTCATCAGATCACACGCATCGCCTCGTGTTGAAGCACTATCGCCGCTTATTTCAATGTGTGAGGGCAAAAGACAACTCGTGCGCAGTGATCTCCTCGTCCAATGTAATGGTCAAGTTTTCCGTAGTGGATTCGGCGTTCAATGACGGTAGCCATTCCGGTCAGCAATCAGTTTTTTGGTGTGGTCAAATATGCTACAAAGAATCTTGCTGCGAATCCGATGTCCGGCTCGCTGAAATTGGTCTGGGTGCTTGTTAGAAATATAGGTCGGCCAGCGATGTGGGAGGATGCTTGGCCCTCGCTCGCAATGGTATTCCAGCCTGCACCGTATGTCCGTCGCTGGAACTTGGGTTCGGTGCACTGACGGTACCATTAACCGGTTCTCGTAATCGTTCGGATGATCAATCGTCAAAGCCTGGCGGATGGTTCACAATGGGTACGCCGAATATCTACCATGCTCGCGTGACTAGTTTCCAGCTTTCGTTATGCAGGATTCCTCAACGAGAGCCTACAGACTGGCGATATCGATTATCTTTCACCGATCCCGAAAACAGGACATTGGACGATCTGTCTGTCCGGTATGTTGTACTATTTTGCACCGGGACTTGCTGGTCTAACCATTCAGGGGACCGAGATATCGGTTCTTTCTCGATCTGCCGCCTCCATCGGCACGGGAACATCGTTTATAGGCGATCCTTTACTATAAATCTCCGCCATCGTTCTTCCACACATTTGAATATGTCCGCGTCACACGCCAGCATCGTCGTCGCATTTTACACTTTTCCTTCTACGCACTGCGGCAAGCGTTTGCCCTCCCTGATGTGTCCTCGCACTTACTGATGCGAACTCACGCTTCATCTGGTTGTCACTCGTCGCACTTGCCTTGACGTGAGACAAATTTCTATGAGAACCAATGGTAGACTCATATGATATATATTTTATTTGCATTCACGTGCCCTCCCGTTTTCGTAGTCTTCACATTCCCATCATCCCCATGGCATAGTCCGAAGACAATAAATCCGCAATGGATCTAGCTACTTCAAACCAACAAACCCAAAACAAACGTTTGTGCGTCTACATCGTAGTCATCACTGACCATCACCCAACGGCGAAACAAATCCGCCTCATATTTCGCCGATCAGACACGACGATGCCTATATATCTCGGCATCTCAGAATAGGGTGAAACAATGACTTTGTCGTGTTTTTCAGGCGTGGATGAGCTTATCGTAAATGACGACACTCTTTTCCCCCGCCTAGGTTATTGTGTACTCCCTTCTCGAGCTGCAAGCACTAGGGCTGCGCGGGTATATCGTGTGATACTGGTGGATCAGGTAAGTCGTTTGGCTTGATACGTCCCCAAAGTTGATATCGCTACTCCACAGCTGTCGTGGGCAAGCCAGGAGACCGGGAGGCGCCGCCACCAGCCACGGTGAGGAGCGGACGACTGCGAGTCCACTTGACAGGCCATCGCACCACCAGAGCGCTACGGACGCGCCGAGGGTCAGGCGGAGTGTTGGGACGTGTAGGTGATCCTGGTATACCTTCGTATCTCTCGACTCGTTCTGCTCGTGTGGCACAGGCGCGTGTAGATTTTTGTGCTTCACCGCGACAGGTTCATCGTGCCCATCACTTGCGTCGTCGGCCGTACCTGATCGCTAATGCGAGGGCATGGGACGCTCACCACTTGTTCATCCGTGTTTTCATCACCTCCTGAGATGGTCGAGATGAGGGTCCAAGGTCGTCCGAAAGTGGCTCGGAGCGGCGATGACAATGACTGCGAACAACATCAACCAGAAACCAAGAAAGTCTCCGAACGATCTCGGCGAGGAGGGGAACCTGTCGACGAATGACAAAATCGTGAAGGTCTAGCAGAACCGAAAACTTACCATTCCCCAAGCTTACGCTCTCAGTCATGTGGCTCTGTGGGTCTTTTGGTGGTGTCTTCTGGCCCTCTGTCTTCATGGTGCCATCTCCGTGGATACACATATACGATGCACTTATCTGGCAGTTTGGGCTGCGGACTTGACTAGGCTCACTGGCTGGTGTTCGTCGTCGGCCCTCTCGGATGACTTGTGCATCGTCGACAGTCTCACTTCCCCTCGAGCAAAACGCTGAGTTCGATGTCTGGTCTCCGCCGTTGGCCTCTTCGACTTTCATCTCCCTATCAACGTCTCTCTATCACGACCACCTGTCACGGACTTCGCATCTGGAATCTGCCATACACAGGTTAAATCCCAAAAACTCCACTTGTCGAAACGATTACCACGACGAGAGGAAGGTGTCAAGCGAAGGTGCATTGACCGGGGAGGGCTAAGGGAGCGGCCAAGGGGGTCGAGATGGGGGAATGAGAAGTCGAAGAAGTCAATGGCGGAGACCAAACGACGAACAACAAGGAATACCGAGTGCATACATTCCAAGCACATCGATGGATCTACAGAGAGCCCGGATACGTCGGTTGACAAGATCGCGGTCACAACTATATTCTGTGCGTCGACGGACGCAACCACGCCCAAGCTCGCACTCAGCACCTCACTCGAGGGGGAGCAAGACCGTCAGAGGACAATCGACGATGGGCAAGCTAATTGAGAGGGTCAGTGACGAAGCAGGCGGCGACGACGAATATCAGCTAATGAAACTAGTCGAATCTATGGTGCCTCCCAAAACGCCAGATAAGGGTATCGTATGCGTGTGTCCACGAAGAAGACACAAGACCCACACAACCTGACTGAGAGTGTGAGGATGAGGAATAGTAAAGTGAAGGTCGAAATGGTCGAGAGAAGAGACTAGGGTCGTCCAAAAGCGGCGTGAATCGACGAATGACGAAGATTGCGAATAACATCAACCAGGGATCAAGAAAGCCCCCGGACGATGTTGGCGAGGAGAAGAACACACCGAAGGAGGACGAAGACGTGGAAGTCGGGTCAGGCGGTGATGGAAATACTTATGAACAAGCGGTGAACGTCGCACGGCCTTGCACAAGCGATCAGCTACGGCTGACGCGAACGGTCAACACGACGAACCAGCCGCAAGTCAAAACGGCATCCCGCGCCATCATTGTATCAGGTCCCCATTATTATGTCCCCGTCGCCCTCGTGCTCCCATTCATCGTCGTGTTCCAGCCGTCATCACAATAGCAGCTTCGCGTCCATGTTGACCTGTTCAGAGGAGAAAGAAGCATATCGATTCATCTGCATTGCATGTGGTGCTCGCCGTTCTCCCGCCATGTCTGTTGTTCACCGGCAACACCCTCCTGCATTGTAGTTGCCGTGGCGTTGGGTGCAAGAGAACGGACTGACATAGGTAGATCTCGAACATTAAATTCCGCAAACAGATACGCCGGAGAAGGATATACGAGTAACACAACAGCGCACTGTGATGATACTTTACATGTGACCAAAAGCAATGAAAACAACATAGCAAATAAATGTCACAGAAAGAGCCGACAGACGGTGTGAACTAGATGACGTCTATCGTGTGTATCAATGAAACCAACTGATCAGGCGTGACGTTACGGAGAAGTTGAGCAGTGATGAGATGATCTGATGCGACACGCTTGAATTCCTGGTTCGACAAAGGGGCGAGCAGCAGCCCCCCAAATGATTGTCGGAGACGTGCAAAGAGCCGTAGTGCCCTCGTTCGCTTGTCGAGATACCCTTGTTGTGAAGAGGACCGACCTGCAATCGTGGATGTGGCATTCTCATGCCCGTCATTTTCATGGAGTGGTAAGAACAGCCCAGTAGGATTGTGGAACATGTCAGGAGGAGCAGGATCAGTGAGACACCTCAACCACGGATGTACAAGGAATAAGCTCGAAAATGCGGTCAGGTCCTCCTTCGTCTTAATTTCCACATTCCCGAGTCCACCGATCGCAGCGCGATAAACCCGGGGAGACTCGCCTTCTCCTTCTTCGGTCGAAAGATATCGTAGTGGGAACATCATGCATGGTAAGGCAAGGAGACGCCCAGAGAAACGGGGTGATCGAAGACTGATGACACGGTCGTATAACACTAGTGCCGACTCGAATGAAGTCTGTAGATCTGCCACCAACTCCTCCATCGCGCTGTCTTCGATGGGGGTCGGTGTATAGGGAGACCGTAGCTCACGATAGACCGTAATCTCTGCAGGGAGACAGCTGTTGTATTCGGACGCCCTCCCCGTCCACGCGAGGACAGTGGTATCTCCTGAGTGATTCAGAACCTCGCTCAGGAGCCGGCCGAGCGCACGCTGCTCGCCCTCTCCATACGTGACAGGGATGGAGACGTCGAATATACCAAAGAGAGAGTATGCGATGTCTTCTTGCTTTGTGGCATTACGCGTCGCAGCAAGGCACAGCTTTTGCCGTACGTCGTTCGATCCGGGATGCAAGGAGAGAAGGACTTGTGCATCAACTCCTGTCGTGGCTGCCATCTCAGCCATAATGACCGCCGACTCTTTGTGGTTGTACGTGATCTCGTCGGGAAGATAAATTTGCCAATCCCCCGTGTAAAATCTGACTACCCTGGATGCGAAAAATTCTTGCAATGTCCAAGCCCGCATGTTCCAAAGACACTGTATGAGAGAATGAAGGAGCCTCTTGTCGGACGTCACGCCCACCAGGTGAATGATTGTGAGGGCAGAGTTGTGATACCATTTGTACATGGACGCCAGTGATTCTTGAAGAACAGGGCTGTCGAGTTTATTGATACAGCATGTGTCAGACCATGCCCAGCGCAAACTGGCATCCATTGCCATTTCACAGAACTTGGTCAATTTGGCGAACTTTGGTGATTTCTCTAGTTTGTGAACCAACGGGTTCTGGATGTCTTGGAACGACGGTTCGCTTCTATCCCAAGTATGGGAGAATGTAGCATATCGGAAATATTGCTGGATGATGTGATCGATGCGATGGATTTCAAGCTTCGTTGTTGATGCAACAAGTTCTTTAAATGCAATGTTGGCTTCGAAGTCTGTTATACGCTCATTCTGGTCGCGCAGGAGACCAGTCTCCATGTTGATGAGGACAGGCAGAGCATCCCTCTGGTTCTGCTTGATGGAGCTATGGATAATCTTGGTCGTTTCAGACGGTTCATATATTTTTGACGGGATTCTGTGCAAGCCCGGGATTGTCAAATGACGATTTTATGCATGAATATAATATTTACCACGAATGGCAGGATCAGGAGATTCATCTAGTCTTGCGAGCATGTCGTTATACGCGTCGATAGCTTCGTCGAAACGATGTGACCTAAGTAGTGCCACACACTTGCATTCGTAACCATAAGGAGATCTGAGATCGAGCTCGACGACCTGAATAATGGCCAACAGTGAGATCGATACGATGTGCCACGACAGAATACACACCTTGTTCACATCTGCAAGGGCCTCTTCCCACGAATTCACCAGAGCCCATGCTTTACTTTGCTTGACGAGAATTTCGCTGAGATTCACTGGATCAAATGATAATGCGCGCGAGTACAGCTTGATAGCTGCATTGTGATCATTAGAGTTGACCACTGCATCACCACAGTATTCCAGCTTTCTGATGCAGCGTCTGGTCATATCTAGTGTAACATGTTTGAATTAAACTCTGGTAGGATGTAGAACAACTCACCAGTAAACCTTTTCATGATGAATTTATTTGCTCTGACCTCCTCACTCGCGGTATCAGTAATTTTGCGCAGAACATTTGTTACATCGGCTATATGGTCTTCGGCATACATGGTTTCGCATTCATATATATTCTCGTGTGTACGAATGAGATCTTTGGAGCCAGCGAGCTCGGTCCGAAGTTGACGGATGGTCCCCACTTTTCTAGACGTTAGCGCTAAGATGGAAGCCAATGTGGTAATGAACGCACCCGATTCTCCGAGTTCCTTCTCCTTTAGATGCAACGCACGTTGGGAGTCCGAAAGTTGTTTGGAAGTGGCATTGAATTCATCTGTTTTCCGATCAAGCGCTTGTTGAAGGTTGGATACCTGATTCTGAAGTTTCTCGATGATTTTTTTGAAGTCTAGTTTATAAAACGTGAATCAAAAGTCAGCGAGTTATATGATAAACGTGCCTGGAGATGGAAGTGTGTTCCGGAGGCTCTGAACAAAGATTTTCCTGGACACAGCAACCACAAGGTCGAGTTTTTCCAAGATGGCAATAGACTCGACAGTGTCTGAGTACTCGATGACTGTTCCGATCTGCTCATGTGTTGCAGTGTCCCAGAGAGTGATGGACTTGCTTGCACTGGCGGCGATGAACGCGCCGTTGTTGGCCGAGAAGATGCACTGGGGTTCACCGGTGTGGATTGGCCATAGAGAAAGAGTTGTCCCAGCGGATGCATCGATGCAGTTGAAGTTTCCGTCATGGGACAAGGCAAAGAGCTGTTTGTTATCACCAGACCAAGCGAGGGAAGTGTTGGACAATGAGTGTACTCCGATTGGGACGTCAAAAAGAAGGCAGCCATTTTGATTGTCGTAAACCCGAACAGAGTCGCGTAACGCGACTCTGTTCGGCGCGACTCGCGTTTAGGGTTCCGCACGGGTAACACCGCAAGCAAAAAATCGAAACCCGTACCCGTACCCTCCAACACCGCACCCGGTGCGGGTGCGGGTATACACCGACCCGTTAATGTAACGGTGTGCTGCAAACACCGTGGTGGGGCTGAACACCGCGGGTGCTGTATACGGGTTACACTAAGAAAAATGATAATTATGAGTCCCTTGGCCGTCCTCATCATCTTCATTCAAGTTCTCTTCCCGCCGCTTGCGTTCCTGACTAGTCACGGCAGCAAGAAGATCTTCCATTAAGAGCAAATCGCATCTCCCCCAAGTACCAAGGCAAAGAAATGCACAGATTGAAGACGGAGAGAGTCAGTTGCGTGTGTAATGAAGGAGCTGTCGGCCCTGTGAGATGGTTCGTTCTACAGCCGTCGACGTAGCTGTTGAGTGGTAAATTACAAGAGCTCACTGGCAACGGGGTCAGAGAATACGAACCTAGAACAGAAAGGAAACCCAAAGCCATCCGATGCAGCACGGGTATGTGCGACAGTTGTTTTACAACCTCCCGAAGAAGTCTTGCACTTGCGAGCAGAGCAGGGAAAGGATAGAAAAGTCGGCCATCATGGTACTGAATTTCAACACCGTTCGAGAAGAACGAATAAATGGGTGAGCGTCATGCTTTTTTCAGAGCCGCTATACATGACAGTGGGATCAGCTGAAAGAATGATCCAGCACCAATAATGTTTCACATACCCAACTCAGCGACCGGGTCTTCCCCATCACTCATGGCAGTGAGGCCCTCCGAGTCTGAGCATGTCAGGTCAATAGCATGAGCCTGAGTAATCTTAGAATGTGAGGAACAAGAGAGTGATCGCTAGCGCACTGTCTTCAAAAAATGGTCGTTTTAGCAGTGTCCGAAATGAGCGACTCGGAAGAAGTGATAGGTGCCCGAGAGTGCGTCAATGCTGAAAACACAGCATCAGATGGTTCTGGAGGGGAGTTTGAGCCTAATGATAGGCATGGCGGCTTGGAGCAGTGAACGCTAAGCCGGAGAGTTTTCCAGCGGTCCAACTTTGCTGCTTTTGTGCCGCTTGGCGGGGACTCTATGAATGGTTGCTGGAAACCAGCCGTGGCGAACGGCGGAAACACTGAGACGAGCGGACACCAAAGAACTGGACCGAGCTCTGTAAGACGACGGAGACGTACGGGTACAAGATCAACTACCGTATCTTACGAGGCGCGGCGGTGATATACTACAGCACACGTGACTAGTTGCCACACCGCTGACACCTTCCCCCGATATATTGCACTCTTCACCGCCCGAGTCCGTTCTTTCTAAGGTGTAGGATAGCATTGACTTGGGTGGAGCACTTTCAGCTGTGGCGGCTTCAACTTTTGACATTATTGTAGTTCCGTTCGAAGGTGAAGCTTAGTCAAAAGCCCGACATTCAAGGATCTCCAAGTCCCCGAGGGGTCTCATTAGCAGTACTTTACAAAAAACCCGTAGAACACCGCCAACCCGCGGTAAAGGGTACGGTGTACAAGCGGGTATGGCTTTCCCAACCCGTACCCGTACCCTCCATACCCGTTCACAAATAACCGCGGTGTTCACCGTACCCGTGCGTTTCCCTACTCGCGTTTCCACGTTGCAGTGGCGACAAGACGTTGGTCCGGTGAGAACTTGGCCGCAACAACGATGTAGTCGTGTTTCCATCTGAAGAGTCGCTTGCCGGTCGAAAGCGACCAGACACAAGCAGTGCCGTCAATTGATCCGGATGCGATTTTCGTCCCGTCTGCAGAGACATCGACCGCGCACACTCCATGGCTGTGTGCTTCCCATCCTCTCACCTTTTCGTGACTGCGCGCATCCCAAACAGTCACACGACCGTCGTTTGTCCCACTTACAATCCATATTCCGTCTTGCGACACTGCGAGGCTGAAAACCTGACCCCCTACGTCTATCAGCATACCCACCTCCTGCCCATCTTTTACTCGCCATCGCCGAATCTTTTTTTCAATGCCACCGCTCACAATGTGCTTCCCGTCCGGTAAGAACGCGACCGCATGTATCTCGTTTCTACTATAAATTGTGATTGGGTTTTCTTTAGTCGCGTCAGTTTTCTATATTCATTTGTCCATTGGCAAGCTCACCATGGTTTGAAGACATACTGGGACGGAAGGGAAGAAGGAGGTACGCCTTTGGGGCCCGACTTGCACGTGTCTTTCTAATCTCATCAGATCAAACGCATCGCCTCGTGTTCAATCGCTATCGCCGCTTATTTCAATGAGCAGTGGAGAAAAAAATAAAAAGAGAAAGCTCAAGTCCAATAATCTCCCCATCCAATATAAGAGCCAAGATCTCCGGAGCGGATTTGGCGTTCAATGACGACAGCCGTTTCGGTCAGCAATCTGTATTTCGGTGTGGTCAAAAATGCTACGGAGAATCTCATTGCGAATCCGATATCCGGCTTGCTGGGATTGGTCTGGGTGCCCGTTGGAAATATGGGACAGCCAACGATATGGGAAGCATTGGCCAGTGAGGATGCTTGACCCTCGCCACAATGACATTCCAAGTACGTCTGTCGCTGGAACTTGGGGTTGGTGTACTGACAGTACCATCAACCAGCTCTCGTAATCGTTCCGACGGTCGATCGTCGGAACCTGGCGGGAGGTTTACAATGGGTACATCAAACATATACCGTGCTCGCGTGATAGGTTTCCAGCTCTCATCATGCAGGGTTGCTCAACTTGGGCCTATAGACCGGCGATATCGACTATCATACGCTGGTCTCGAAATCAGGACATCGGGCGACCTCTCTGACCAGTACGTCGTCCTATTTTACATTGGGCCGTGCAAATATAACCGTCCAAAGGACCAATATATCGTTTCCTTTTTGATCTGCCGCTACCATCGGCATGGGAACATCGTTTATAGGCGATCCTTCAGATGTGATTCGAAACGTGTACACGCAGATTCCGAGCGCTAAACATGGAACCGGGGGTCAGAAAGTGTTTCGAATCTGCTGGATAGCATCGATATGACCTGCGCGCCACACGCCATCCATGACGCGGATGAGACACGTTCTTTGGCGGACCGAGCTAGCCGATGTATGTGGATCAGCTTTGAATGACACAGATCAGGCTCAACGAGTGCGTTTATGACTTGGACTTGAGGCTAAGATGCACCTTGATGGATTGCCGGTGCCCTGTTCCTCGTATGTGTTCCTGTTTTCTGTCATCGATGATGTTGATTGAATGATGATGCAGAGAAGCGTGTATTCCGTGTATCGGTATAGTCTGGCGTCGGCTGAATTTGGGGCACTGTCCAAGACAATGTTGTGGGCGAATGAGGCGGGTTTAAGGAGGCCGCCACTATCGTTGACGACGGACCCTGCTACGAGCGTGAGCGCTTGAACACTTGCGATACTCTGGCGCCAATAACAAGTGTTGCCGTGAAGAACGCATCGCGTAGGGCATTCTCCCCTTACCCACCATTCGTTGCCTCCGTCTCCATGTCATAGCATCGTTCACGAAGTATCATTAGCACCATCGTCCCATCCTCGACTTCGTCGTCACCATCACAGCCATTTTCCGCTTCCGGGACGCGGGCCAAAACACATGACAGAACCAGCAGAGCATCCTTGGGGTCAAAGCCCATCCTTGCAGAATCGTCAAGTTTTGGGTCGCATTCGAATGTGTCCAGTTGCCGTTGGCTTCGTCATATGTCAGCATCGTCGTCGCATTTTACACTTTGCCTTTGACGTACTGCAGCAAACGCTTACCCTCATCGATGTGTCCTTGCACCTACTGAAACGAACGCATTTTCATCGCGTTTTATTTCACACATCTGGTTGTCACTCGTCGCACTTGCCTTGACGCGAGACAAAGTTCTAGAAGAACCGTGGTAGACTCCTACAATCTTTTATCTGCATTCGCGTGTCCTCGTATTTTCTTAGTCTTTACATCCCCATCATCCTCGTGGTATAGTCCGAAGAAAATGAACCTCGACCTTTTGAACTGGACATATTGACCATTGCAATGAGAACGAGATAGCAAACAAATTTGATGAAAAAAACAGTGAAACGACGTGAACTAGACGACGTCTATCGTGTGTATTAATGGAACCAATTGGTCGGGTGTGACGTCCTGAAGTAGTTGAGTGGTTATAATATGATCCGACGCTACACGCTTGTATTCTCGGTTCGACAGAGAAGCGAGCAACAATCCCCCAAAGGGTTGTCGGAGACGCGCAAAGAGCCGTAGTGCCCTCGTTCGCTTGTCGAGATACGGTTGATGTGAAGAAGACGGATATGGCGTCGTGAGTGAGATGGCATTCTCATGCTCGTCGTTTTCATCGAGCGGTGGCCCGGCAAGAATATTGAACATGAAATTCTCGTTGGGAGGAGCAGGATCAGCGAGATCGCGCAACCACGGATGTACGACGAATAGACTCGGAAAAGTGGACAGGTCTTCTGCCGTTTTTATTTCGATATTCCCGAGTCCACCGAACGCGGCGCGATAAATGCGCTGAGGCTCCCCTTTTCCAGTCG
>JBBPMM010000940.1:0-11097 GCA_038090335.1 Solioccasus polychromus
TCCAGGTTGGTCTGGAAGGGTTTGGGATGGGTAATGCGGGGGTATCGTCGTAAGATGAGAGATGAGGTTGAGTGGGGACAGAATAAGGGGTAGGGCGATGATGAGGACAACAATGAGGTCGGCGAGTAGGGATGGGTGGAGAGGGAGATGTAGGAGGACTAGGGGAGGAAGATAGAGATAGAAGGAACCAGGGTTCAATACCAGCAGTGACGGTAAGAGGATACCCCTGATAGCGAGCTTCCTCAGTGGGGGTGAGTCTGTCTAGGAGAGATTGAAAGGTAGGAATAGTTGACGATGGAATGTGATTCACAAAGAACCAAAAGCCCTCCTGATGCATTAGATCTAAAAGATGATCCAACGTCTGTTGGGTAGAGTGATTGATAGCCCAGGTGAAGGCAGAACTCGCACCCAAGTGAGACTGTTGAAAGAGGAGGTCAGTGGTGTAAACTTGATGGTATAGGCGTACCATTGTCTGCAACGAGGTGGCCTGACTCCAGAGGGGGTCATGTTCTAGACAGAAGAGGGGGTGGGGGTCGGTGAGGATGGTTCCAAAAAGAATACGACGGTAGGAGACTGGGAGTCGTTCAGCATAGATAGCGAGGGAAGACATACATAGCAACAAGAAAGTGACGGATGAATGGAGGTGTAGAGTGGGTTGATGGAGTTTCAAAGACATCGATGAGTTTTATACTTGTCAAGGACCTCAGAGGCATTTCCTAGATTAGACTCTGGTTCCCAAGTGTTCTCGGCGGAGGAATACCCTTTCCATTTTACCAAATATTGTCTTCGTCCTCGTGTTCCGCGGTGATTAAGAATGTCTTCTACTTCCCATTCTTCTTCTCCTTCTATCTCTTCCAACGGTGGCCGTAGGAAATTGGGTCCATGTTCAGGGGTTTCCCGATAAGAAGATAAGAGTGAGGCATGGAAGACATTATGGATTTTCCAGAACAGAGGAAGATGGAGTTCGTAGGCAAGGGGGGAAACAACTTTAGATATCTCAAAGGGACCTTCTCGTCAGGGAAGGAGTTTCTTTGACGTATGACGGAAATGGAGGTTTCGGGCTTCCAACCATACCTTATCACCAACTTTCCAGGGTTTAAATTTAGAAAAGGTCCATTCTTTCATGATCCGAGCAGAGTTCTCATGAGCCGCAAGAGCTTCTTTCTGTGCTTCCTCAAGAAGGGTAAGACATTTCTCCAGAGCAGGGATAAACGTCTTTCCGAGAGGAGGGTATCTCTGGGGTTCATATCTGAACATCAAAGAGAAAGGAGTCTTTTGGGTGGAAGCATGGATGTTGGAGTTGTGAGAGAACTCAGCTAGGGGTAATAGATCTACCCATTTATTGGGGCGACCGTTGGAAAAGATCTGTAGATAAGTTTCTAGGGACTGGTTGGTACATTCAGTCTCTCCATCAGTTTGAGGATGATAGGCCATAGAAGGCCGTAAGTCATATCTGAGGAATTGAGAGAGTTCTCTTGTAAAGGCGGAGGCAAATTGAGGTCCTCTGTTGGATATGATGGACGAATGGAGTCCAAATCTGGGAAAGACCTTTTCTAAAAAGAGCTGGGCTATACCCTCGGCATTGATAGTTTTGGAACAAGGGGTGAAAATTACCCCCTTAGTAAGGCCATGGTTAACCACGACCAAAATAGAGTCAAAACCCCTGATCGGGGGAAGGTCCGTGATAAGGTTGACCAAGATTTGTTCAAACAGTTGGGAGGTGGAGGAAGGGATGGGGGATAAAGGGGGAATGGTTGGATGAGTGATTACCTTGTTCTGTTGGCACACAGCACAGCCCAAGATGAAGCGGCGGACAAAGGTGGAGAGGCCAGGCCACCAGAAGTCGCGAGCAACGAGGGTATGGGTATGGAAAATGCTGCCATGTCCCCCAGCGAAGGAGGAGTGAACGGAAGAGACAATCTCATGCCAAAGGGTTTCAAGGACATAGAGACGATTTCGGAAGTAGAGTTTCCCATCAGTGAAGGACCAATCCTGTGGGAAGGAATGTGAAAACAAGGGGGAGTCTTCCATAGACTTCGAGATAGCATCGAGGACAAGAGGATCCATAGAGGACGACTGGGTGATTTTGTCCGAAAGAGCAAGGTCAATGGCATAGATGAAGACATCGTCAGGGAAAAGGGTAACTGCCTGGTTATCGTCAGCCATATTGATGTGATCTTGTCAGAACAATGCATCAGTGGGGCCCATTTGAGAACCAGGCTGATGGACAAAATGAAGGTCAAAGTCTTGGAGGAATAGAAGCCAGTGGGCTTGACAGCAAGAAAGTTTTCATGGTTCTTGGAAGTAGGAAAGATTTTTATGGTCAGTGAGAACTGTAACAGGGAGAGAGGTTCCCTGGAGATAATGTCGCCATTCATAGAGGGCGTGGATGACAGTGAGTAACTCTCGATCGTAGATGTCATAGTTCCATTCCGCAGGGGACAGAGTTTTTGAAAGGTAAGCGCAGGGATGTAAATCACCATTAGCATCCTTTTGCATAAGAACACCACCTGTGGCAACAAGAGAGGCGTTGGTCATTAAAAAGAAAGGGGAGGTGGTATCAGGGAGATGAAGTACTGGCATAGACATGAAAATACGTTGAAGGGTATGGAAGGCGGTTTCATGGACACTGGACCAATCCCAAGCGGTCGCTTTCTTGGTGAGGTCAATGAAGGATTGAGCGATGGTCGAGAAATTTGCGATGAATTTTCGATAGAAGTTGCAGAACCCCAGAAAAGAACAAACTGCCTTAACTGACGTTGGTGGTTGCCAGTCCTGGATGGCCTTCAATTTGGTAGGGTCCATGGATGCTTGATGATGACCGACTACCATCCCTAGGTATTCTACTTCGTCCACATTGAAGGAACACTTCGAGATCTTTAGGCAGAGATGAAGGTCCTTGAGATGTTGCAGGACACATTTAGTATGCTCGGTATGTTGGACAGGGTCAGAGGAATGGATGAGAATGTTGTCCATATAAATGACAACCCATCCTTCAGAGATAAGATCCCAGAAACCATCATTCATAAATGCCTGGAACATGGCTAGGAAATTGCATAACCCAAAGAACATAACCATCAGTTCAAAGAGATTGAAAGGAGTGATGAATGCCGCTTTCCAATGGTCTTCGGGTTTGATAAGTACATTGTTGTAACCCCATCGTACGTCAAACTTAGTGAAGATCATGGAATCTTTCAACTTATCCAAAAGATCAGAGATGAGGGGGAGAGGGTAAGCATTCTTGACCATACGTGAATTGAGATAATGATAATCCTGGCATGGTCATAGGGAGCCATCCTTCTTGGGCACAAAGAAGAAAGGGGAGCTTGAGGTGATTTGGATGGCACAATCCTCCCGGTTCGCAGATGTTCGTCGATGAACTCCTTACAAGTCTCCATCTCTTTGGGATTAAGAGGGTATACCTTGGCAATCTTTGGAATGAAGGAGTCGTCAAGATCTATTCCATGTTCAAAAGATCGAGAAGGGGGAAGAAGGTTGTGGGTTCTTTCTTCAAACACAGAGGTGTATTCCTGATATCCGGAGGTAAGGTTTTCTCCTTTTTGGGTGCAGCGATTGCGGCTTCTGTAGCGATGGTGGTTTTTTGTAAGGATTCCACCAGATATCGCTGTTCTAGGGCCTCCCCTTCGGCGTTATGATTCTCAGGAAGGTCAGGTATGGCAATGATTTGATTGGCCCAATCGATCTGTGGGTTTACTTTTGTGAACCATGGGATTCCTAAAATAACCTGTTCTCCTCCGCAGTTTAGCACAAGGAATCGGATGACTTCTTCCCGTCCATTTACGTTGATGGCTAGGAAGGTTTCCTTCCTAATAAACCCTCCTTTGTTAGTGGACCCGTCCGCATTAGAAGCTTTTATGGGTGAGGGAAGTCGTTTGGTGGGGAATTGATACTTTGCGATAGTGATGGGGTTGATGAAGTTCTTGGTGGCACCTGAGTTGAGAAGGGTGTTGATTTCAGCAGTTTTCGTTCCCTGTGAGAGAGAGATGGGAATACAAATGGATTTCTCTTTCTTACTAGTACAGAGGATAGGAGCGGAACGTTCGGGAGGAGAAGACGCTGAAGCTTTCCTCTGTTCTAAAAACCCTGAATTCTTTCTGCCATACTCATTCTGGAGGCCCTTGTTTTGTCTTCTTCGAAACACTCCTGGAGTATGCATACCAGTTTCTTCTGATTGACTTTTCTTCCTTCGAGAACCTTCAGGTACTTGTCTAGGTCCAAAGATGGGGTGGGTTTGGGTGCCTTAGGAGGATCTGGAGTGACTATAGTGGCTACCTTAGTCTGGTTCCAGAAGGGATTGTTGAACCGAGCGAGAGTAGATCCTTCGGTCTTCTTATTGTCCCAAGGATGATTACGAGTGGTGCAACCCTTCTTATGACAGATAAAGCACTGTCCTTCTCTGATGTGTCAAGCCTTCTCGACAGGGGAAAGTTGAATGGTGTCAACTTCCATAGCATTGGGGTCCTTCCTTTCATTAGAGAAGTTCCTCCTGTTATGCTGAGGCTAGTAACTCAGCTAGTAACTCAAATGATAGAGTCGATGGTAGACTCTAATCCTTCGTCATGGAAGACCTAAGACTATCCAGACAACAGTGATACTTTCCCAGGAGAAAACATCTACCCTTCCTTGAGGTATCTCCTGTACAATGGTAGCGAAGAAAATGTAGATCTGCTGACGTACCCCTCTCCGAGTGATTATGGAGGCTTCTAAAAGAGAGTACTGGATGACGGGAATGGTGAAGGGTCTCACTCATCCTGAGTGGCTTGCTGGTTACTAGGCTTGGATTGCGTAGAACTAGCTAAGGTACATGCATAGGGCATCTAGGTATTTATAGGTAGAGAGGCTATGCACAGACCAAGAAAGAAAAGGAAACTATCTAGAATGTTCCAGAGGATTCGTAACTATAAGAGGTAACCTTGGGCTCCAGTGCTTCAAGGTAAAATGGAAAGAATTGGAGAAATGGGGAACATAGGAACGAGGATCGGGAAAAGTAGGAAGTAATCGGAAGAATCAGGAAGAAAAAGATAGGGGTCCAGGAAACCATAACATTACCCCCTTCATAGACCTCAGCTCACTGAGCTGGGTTATTCTCACCACCCGAAGAGGAATTCTCTTCAATAACCCAAGAAAGCTCTGGAGGGTTAGAGGAAATATTAGGACAGTAAGTGACCTTATGTCCTCTAACTCCACAACCATCGCAAGGAAGACCTCGGCAGTGACTCTGTAAATGTCCAGGGGCCCATAAGTAACATTTGGGGCAATGATACTCCCGGCATTCTTGATACCAATGACCCCATTTTTGGCATTTGAAACATTGTCCTGAGTGGACAGGAGTGTCGGGGAGGGTGTCGACATCAATAGGGTAAGAAGAAGTACCCAGGGAAGGGGAACAAGGAGGGGTCAAAGGAGGAATAGGGAGGTGGGTATCGTTGTCGTAGGCAGAGATGGGAGTTTCCCATTCGGGCTGAGGGGTCCAGGTAGGTCTAGCAGGTTCTGGTATGGGTAAGGCAGGAGTATCGTCATAGGACGAAAGACGGGGTTGGGTAGGAACGGAGTAAGGGGTAGGTCGGCGATGAGGACGACGACGAGGGCGTCGAGTAGGAGTGGGGGAAGGAGTGGATGGAGGGCTAGGAGAGGAGGGTGAGAAGAGTAAAAACCGGGGTTCTATCCCGGCAGTAACAGTGAGAGGGTACCCCTGGTACCAAGTTTCCTCGAGAGGAGTGAGTCCATCGATAAGGGATTGGAGGATGGGGATAGTGGAGACTGGGATACGATCTACGAAAAACCAAAAGCCCTCTTGATGCATAAGGTCTAGGAGATGGTCTAGCGTCTGTTGGATAGAATGGTCTATGGCCCGAGTGAATGCAGAGTTGGGGCCAGTGCGGGATCGTTGGAACAAGAGGTCAGTGGTGTAAATCTGGTGGTATAAGCGCACCATCGTTTGTAACAAGGATGCCCGAGACCAGAGAGGATCGTGTTCAACACAGAAGAGGGGACGAGGGTCGGCGAGGATAGTAGCAAAGAGGATTCGTCGGTAAGAGACTGGGAGACGTTCAGTGTAGATGGCAGGGGACGACATAGTAGCGAGCAAATGTGACAGATGAATGGAGGTATAAAGAGGGAATGAGCGGAGTTTAGAGATGTCGTCGAGCTTTATACTCTTCCAGCACCTTGGAGGCATTCCCTAGATTGGATTCTGGTTCCCAAGTGTTTTCGGCAGAGGAATAACCCTTCCATTTGACGAGATATTGCCGCCATCCTCGCGTTTCATGGTGATTCAAGATATCTTCGACTTCCCATTCTTCTTCTCCTTCTATCTCCTCCGACGGTGGTTTTAGGAAATTGGGTCCGTGTTCCGGTGTCTCCCGATAGGATGATAAGAGTGACGCATGGAAGATGTTGTGAATTTTCCAAGAGGGGGGAAGGCGTAGTTCATAGGCAAGAGGGGAGATGACCTTAGAAATCTCAAAGGCGCCTTCTTGTCGAGGAAGAAGTTTCTTGGAGGTATGATGGAAACGGAGGTTTCAAGCTTCCAACCAGACCTTGTCTCCGATTTTCCAGGGTTTAAATTTAGAAAAGGTCCGTTCCTTCATGATCCGAGTGGAGTTCTCATGAGCCGCAAGAGCTTCTTTCCGAGCTTCCTCAAGCAGGGTAAGTTGTTTCTCTAGAGCGGGAATAAACATCTTCCCTAGAGGAGGGTATCCGCAGGGTTCGTAACCAAACATAAGAGAAAACGGGGTCTTTTAAGTAGAGGAGTGGACGTTGGAGTTATGGGAGAATTTGGCTAGCGGTAAAAGATCTACCCATTTATCAGGGCGACCTTCGGAGAATATCCGTAGGTAAGTTTCTAGGGATTGATTGGCTCGTTCGGTTTCCCCATCCATTTGAGGGTGATAAGCAGTGGAGAGTCGTAAATTGTATCTGAGAAGGTGGGATAATTCCCTTGCAAAGGCAGATGCGAATTGTGGTCCCCGATCAGAGATGACAGAGTCGTGGAGTCCAAATCTAGGGAAGACTTTCTCCAGAAAGAGCTGAGCTACGCCCTCGGCATCAATGCTTTTCGAGCAAGGGGTGAAAATTACCCCCTTTGTAAGGCCATGGTCGACCATGACCAAAATAGAGTCAAAACCCCGAACGGGAGGAAGATCCGTGATAAGATCGACCGAGATCTGCTCAAATGGGCGAGAGGCAGCAGACGAAATGGGGGATAAGGGGGGAACCGTTGGGTGGGTGTTGACCTTGTTTTGCTGGCAAATAGCATACCCCGAGACAAAGCGGCGGACAAAGGTGGAGAGGCCGGGCCACCAAAAATCGCGAGCGACAAGGGTATGAGTGCAGAAAATACCGCTGTGGCCCCCAGCGAAGGAGGAATGGACAGAGGAGACAATGTCATGATGGAGTGATTCCCGAACGTAGAGACGATTGCGGAAGTATAGTTTCCCATCATCAAATGTCCAGTCACGGATGGAGGATCGGGGGAAAAGTGGGGAATCCTCGAAAGATTTAGCGATGGTGTCGAGGACTAATGGGTCAGAGGTGGATGATTGGGCAACTTTGTCCATAAGGGCGAGGTCAATGGAGCGGAGGAAAACATCATCGGGAAGAAGAGTAACCGCTTGGTTGTCGTCAGCAGTGTCAACATGGTCCTTGCGAGAGAGTGCATCTGCCGGGCCCATTTGGGAGCCTGGTTGGTGGACGAACTGGAGGTCAAAGTCTTGGAGGAAAAGAAGCCAGCAAGCCTGACGACATGAAAGTTTTCGAGGTTCCCGAAAATAAGACAAGTTCTTATGGTCTGTTAACATGGTAACAGGGAGGGAGGTACCCTGGAGGTAATGGTGCCATTCATAGAGGGCATGTATGACGGCGAGTAGTTCTCGGTCATAGATATCGTAATTCCGTTCTGCAGGGGATAGGGTTTTCGAAAGATATGCACAAGGGTGGAGATCTCCATTGGCATCCTTCTGCATAAGGATACCCCCAGTAGTGACAAGGGAGGCGTCAGTCATAAGGAAGAAGGGGATAGTAGTGTCCGGAAGTCGAAGGACAGGTGCTGACATGAAGATCCGTTGAAGGGTACGAAAGGCTGATTCATGAGTCGCGGACCACTCCCAAGTAGTCGATTTCTTGGTCAAATCGATGAGAGGTTGAGCGATGGTAGAGAAGTTCACGATGAACTTCCGATAAAAGTTGCAAAACCCTAGGAATGACCGAACGGCCTTGACAGAGGTGGGGGGTTGCCATTCTTTGATGGTGTTTAGCTTCGTAGGATCCATGGATGCTTGGTGATGACCGACGATCATCCCTAAGTATTCGACTTCAGCAACGTTGAAAGAGCACTTAGAGATCTTTAGGAAAAGGTGGAGGTCTTTTAGTCGTTGGAGTATTCGTCTCGTCCGCTCAGTATGTTGAAGAGGATCTGAGGAGTGGATAAGGATGTTGTCCATGTAGATGACAACCCACCCTTCAGATATGAGGTCACGGAAACCGTCATTCATGAAGGCTTGGAATGTGGCAGGGGAATTACACAACCCAAAGAACATTACCGTCGGTTCGAAAAGTCCGAACGGCGTGATGAAGGTGGCTTTTCATCGGTCTTCTGGTTTGATGAGGACATTGTTATATCCCCATCGTACGTCAAACTTGGTGAAGATTGTAGAATCCTTCAACTTATCCAGGAGATCCAAAATAAGGGGAAGGGGATAGGCATTTTTGACCATATGCGAATTAAGGTACCTGTAATCCTGACAAGGTCGTAGAGAACCATCCTTCTTTGGCACAAAAAAGAAGGGGGAAGCTTGTGGAGATTTCGAGGGTACTATTCGGCCGGTTCGGAGATGTTCGTCGATGAACTCCTTACACGTCTCTATTTCTTTAGGGTTAAGGGGATAGACTTTTGCGATCTTTGGTACGAAGGATTCGTCGAGGTCAATCCCATGATCAAAGGGTCGGGAAGGAGGAAGGAGATCGTGAGTCTTTTCTTCAAATACGGAAGAATACTCCTGATATTCTGGAGGTAGGACCTTTTCTTTCTTTGGTGCGGCAATAGCTGCTTCTGTGGCAATGGTAGTTTTCTTTAGCGATTCCACTAGATATCGCTGTTCTAGGGCCTCCCCTTCAGCATTATGATTTTCGGATAGAGCAGGAATGGTGACAACTCGGTTAGTCCAATCAATGGATGGATTCACCTTGATGAACCATGGGATTCCCAAAATTACTCGGTCTCCGCCACAGTTTAGTATGAGGAAACAGATGACTTCCTCTCGTCCTGCCATATTAATAGCCAGGAAGGCTTCTTTACGAATAAACCCTCCTTTATTGGTGGATCCGTCAGCATTGGACGCTTTGATAGGGGATTGGAGTCGTCTGGTGGGGAACTGATATTTAGCGATGGTGATAGGATCGATAAAGTTTTCCGTGGCTCCTGAGTCGATGAGAGCATTGATTTCAGCGGTTTTCATTCCGTGAGAAAGAGAAATGGGGATGCGAATAGATTTCTCTTTCTTACTAGTACAGATAATAGGAGCAGAACATTCTGGAGGGGAAGACGCTGAGGCTTTCCTCTGTTCTAAAAACCCTGAATTCTCTCGTTGGTGGACATCCTTGAGACCTTGGTCTCGTCTTCCTCAAAACACTCTTGAAGAACCTGTACAAGTTCCTTCTGATCCACTTTTCGTCCCTTAAGGACTTTGAGATACTCATCTAGCTCAGAAGATGGGGGAGGTTCTGGTGCCTTAGGAGTTTCGGGAGCCGAGACAGTTGCGATCCTAGTCTGATTCCTAAAAGGATTATTGGATCGGGGAGCAGTGGACCCTTCTGCCTTCTTATCGTCACGAGGATGGTTACGAGTGGTGCAGCCTTTCTTATGGCAGATAAAGCATCGTCCCTCTCGGATATGTCGAGCCTTCTTGACCGGGGAGAGTCGAATAGTGTCGACTTCCATGGCGTTGGGGTCCTTCTTATCATTAGAGAAGTTTCTCCATCCTAAACCCTTACGCATATCTTTAATGCACTCTTGTTGCGCATTAAACTTGCTAGCCTGATCCATCCATCCCTGTAGCATGGTGGGGACCATACCCATGGAGAGGATATTGGTGGTGATCTTTTCGTCTAATCCTCTTCCAAAATATTCGATAAGGGCTTCTTCGTCTGAGAGTCCGGTCTGGGCAGCTGCGAGGGAAAAGTCAGCGACGTATTTAGCGAAGCCATCCTTATCCTTCATGTTCTGAGAAAGGTTATGGATGGTTCGGCGAGCCTTACTAGCAGTATCATAAGGGAAGAATGTTTTGGCAAAGTCCGCAGCCATGACGTTGAAGGTTCGATGATCGTTGGGAATATTGGGACTTTCCAGATGATAGAACCATCCTTCAGAGAAAACCTTTCCTCTTCCTTTGCTCATCTTGTTAAGCGTGGTGAGCATCATTGCCTTATCATCATAGAGGTCACCGTTCATTTTGAAGTACGCTTTCATGGCAAGCATCCAGCGTACAGCATCTTCTGATTCTCTGGAGAAGTCGTCCGGAAGTCCGGCCTTGAGTTCCGTCCCTTTGGCCATCTCTTCTCTTCGTTTATCAAGGTAAGCGGCAGTTCTTCGGGCTTCTTCTTCTTCTACGAAAGCACATCTCTGTTCCTGAGAAGCTTCTACTCTTCTCCTTACTGTTTCGTTGTCGTGTCCTTCTGCGGACAATTGCTGGGCAAGTCGGGCATCTTGCTCGTCATCAAGTTCCTGCTCCCAATCAACCTCCTGTTGTGGGTCTTGCTCAACATCTATAGGGGTCTCTTTGTGAGACAGTTCTGGAAGTGACGTGGTTCACTCGAGGGGGATGGAAGAAGAGGTGGCGACGAAGGGGATGGAGTAAGGGTTATGGGTCTTCTTCTTCTTCTGGTAGGGCGTAGGGTAGGCGGGACTGCGAGGTGGAGTAATGGTGGGTAGAGGGATTCCGTCCGCTGAGTAGAGGACGGTGAGTAGAGCTACAGTGGCTCAAAAAACTGTCCCAATGTTTGGTCATTTTGCACTAAATGCACCAAAACACAGTAACACCTAAACCTTGTCCTAACCCTTGGCTGTATGAATGGAAGAGC
>JBBPMM010000941.1:0-11088 GCA_038090335.1 Solioccasus polychromus
GATTCCTTCTTCCACTTTACCCATATTGCAGTCCCTCCTTGACAGCCTGACCCCCTCTGAGGAGGACCGTTACTGAGGGGACCCCCCTACCCTAACCAACGGGATAGAACCCCGGTTCTTCCTCTCATCGACATATTCCCCTACTCCTCCTTTGTCCTCTCCCTCTCCACCCGCTCCCACTCGTCGACCTTGTCGTCGTCCGAGACACCGTCCCACTCCTTACTCCGTCCCTACCCAACCTCGTCTCTCTTCTTATGACGATACCCCTGCTCTACCCGTCCCAGAGCCTGCTAGGCCCACCTGGACTCCTCAACCTGAATGGGAAACCCCAGTCTCAGCCTACGATAACGATACCCATCTCCCTATCCCTCCTTCAACCCCACCTCGTTCTCCTTCCCCTGGCACCCCTTCTCATCCTATCGACGTTGACTCCCTTCCCAACACTCCTATTCGCTCGGGACAATGTTTTAAGTGCCAACAATGGGGTCACTGGTACCAGGAGTGCCGAGAGTATCGTTGTCCAAAATGTTACTTATGGGCCCCAGGACATTTACAGAGTCACTGCCAAGGACTCCCTTGCGACGGTTGTGGAATTCGAGGACATAAAGTCACCTACTGTCCTAATGTTTCCACTAATCCTCCTGAGCTTCCTTGGGTCGTCGACGAAAGTTCCTCTTCGGGCGGTGAGAATAACTCAGCTCAGTGAGCTGATATCTACGACGGGGGTAATGTTACGGTTTTGTGAACCTCCATCCCTTTTTCCTATTCTTTCCGTTGACTTCCTATATTTTCCGACCATTGTTCCTATGTCTTCCGTCTTCCGTTTCCTTCCATTTTACCTTGTAGCACCGGAGCTAAGGGTTACTACTTATAGTTGGGAATCCTCCGGAACATTCTAGATAGTTTCCTTTTTCTTCCTGGTCTGTGCGCACCTTCTCTACCTATAAATACCTAGATTCCCTATATTTGTACCTTAGCTAGTTCTACGCAATCCAAGCCTAGTAACCAGCAAGCCGCTCAGGACGAGTGAGATCTAGCAACCATTCCCGTCATCCAGTACTCTCTTCTCGAAGCCTCCGTAATCACTCGGAGAGGGGTACGTCAACAGATTTATATCTTCTTTGCTACTATCGCACAGGAAGTACCCGAAGGAAGGGTCGACATCCTCACTTGGGAAGAAACCACGTTGGTCCTGATCATCTTAGGATTACCTCGTCGATGGATACGCGTCTACCATCGACTCTATCATATTAGTTACTAGCTGAGTTACTAGCCTCAGCGTAACAGGCAAGTCTGGTGTCTTGTTCGTCGTCGAGCTCTTTCTCCCAATCAACCTCCTGTTGTGGGTCTTGCTCGACGTCAATGGGAGTCTCTTCGTGGGGTGGGTTTGGGAGCGACGTGGTTCGTTCGAGGGGAACGGAAGAAGAGGTGGCGGCGAAGGGGATAGAGTAAGGGTTATGGGTCTTCTTCTTCTTTTGGTAGGGCGAAGGGTAGGCGGGAGAACGGGGTGGAGTAATGGTGGGTGGAGTGGTTCTGTCCGCTGAGTAGAGGACGGTGAGTAGAGCTAGTTCTTTTGTTATGCTGAGGCTAGTAACTCAGCTAGTAACTGATATGATAGAGTCGATGGTAGACTCGTATCCGTTGATGAGGTAATCCTAAGATGATTAGGACTAACGTAGTTTCCTCCCAAGCGAGGATATCTACCCTTCCTTCGGGTACTTCCTGTGCGATGGTAGCAAAGAAGATATAGATCTGCTGACGTACCCCTCTCTGAGTGATTACGGAGGCTTCTAGAAGAGAGTACTGGATAACGGGAATGATGAAAGATCTCGCTCGTCCTGAGCAGCTTGCTGGTTACTAGGCTTGGATTGCGTAGAACTAGCTAAGGTACAAATGTAGGAAGTCTAGGTACTTATAGGTAGAGATGATGCGCACAGACCAAGAAGAAAAAGGAAACTATCTAGAATGTTCCGGAGGATTCGTAACTATATAAAGTAACCCTGGGCTCCGGTGCTACAAGGTAAAATGGAGGGAAACAGAAAACGGAAAGAATAGGAACGGGAGTCAGGGAAAGTAGGAGATACATCGGGAAGAGCAGGAAGAAAAAGAATAGGGGTCTCTAACCGTAACACGAGTACTCCAATGCCTATGAGACCTCCACCTTTCCCTTAAGCTTTCCAAATGCACATTTGATGCCTCAGAGGTTGAATACCTCAGTATGATCATTGGTAACCACCGAGCGGCCATGGACCCCACCAAATTAGATGCCATCCGCTCTTGGAAACCCCCTCATTCTGTTTGTGCAGTCCGCTCTTTCCTGGGATTCTGCAACTTTTATCGAAAATTTATCACCAACTTTTCATCCATCGCCCAACCCTTGATCGATTTAACCAAGAAATCTACTCCTTGGCAGTGGGATCAACCTCAGGAAGACATGTTCCTCACTTTAAAAACCCTCTTTCTATCATCCCCTGTCTTACGTCTCCCTGACCCTAGTCACCCCTTTTTTGTTATGACTGACACATCCCTTGTTGCAACCGGCAGTATCCTTATGCAGAAGGACTCTAACGGTGATCTTCACCCTTGTGCATACTTATCCCGAACACTCTCCCCGGCTGAACGGAATTATGACATCTATGACCGAGAGCTTCTTGCCGTCATCCATGCCCTTTATGAATGGTGCCATTACCTTCAAGGTGTGGGCCATACTGTCACCATTCTTACTGATCACAAAAATCTCACTTACTTCCACGAACCTCGCAAACTCTCCCATTGTCAAGCCCACTGGCTCCTGTTTCTCCAAGACTTTGATCTATCATTTACTCACCTCCCTGCCTCTCACATGGGCCTGGCTGATGCACTCTCCCATCGCAATAATGTTGATACCTCTGACGATAATGCACTTACCACACTACTCCCCAATTCCATCTTCGCCTATGCCATTGACACCTCCCTCACCGATAAAATCGCTGTCTCCTCGTCCTCTGACCCCCTCGTTCTCCAGGCCATCCACAAAGCCACATCCAATTCACCACTTTTCCCATGTTCCTCCACCCAGGATTGGACCTTTGATCAAGAAAAATTATACTTTAAACATTGTCTTTATGTTCCTGAATCTCTCCGTCATGATCTTGTGTCTTCTATCCACTCCTCATTCACAGGAGGACATGGCAGTATTTTTCGCACTACTGCCCTAATCTCCCGGGACTACTGGTGGCCAGGTCTTTCCTCCTTCATTCGTCGGTTCGTTACCAGTTGCGCCACCTGCCAACAATATAAAATTAATACTCACCCCACTATTCCTCCCTTATCTCCTATACCCTCTTCTGCCACCTGCCTGTTTGAACACATCTCTGTCAACCTCATCACTGATCTCCCTCCTGTTCGAGGCCTCGATTCCATCATGGTTGTGGTCAACCATGGTCTTACAAAGGGGGTAATCCTTTCCCCATGCTCCAAAACGATTGATGCAGAAGGTGTTGCCCAATTATTCTTTGAGCAAGTTTTCCCAAGGTTTGAACTACACTCGTCCATCATATCCGACAGAGGACCACAGTTCGCATCTGCATTTGCCAGAGAACTATCTAGACTATTGGAATATGATCTTCACTTATCTACGGCATACCACCCTCAGACTGATGGAGAAATGGAAAGGGCAAACCAATCTCTGGAAACCTTCCTTCATATCTTCTCTGAGGGACGACCCGACAAATGGATCAACCTTCTACCTATGGCAGAATTCTCTCATAATGCAAACATACATGTGTCAATGAAGAAGACACCATTCTCCTTAATGCTTGGGTTTGAACCCAGAGTGTATCCCCCTTTAGGAAAAACCTTCATCCCTGCGCTGGAAAAACGTCTTTCCCTCTTGGATGAGGCTAGGAAAGAAGCTGTGGCTGCCCATGAGAATTCCGCCCAGATTATGAGAGAGAGGGTCCACTCCAGATTTAAACCCTGGAAAGTGGGAGATAAAGTGTGGTTAGAAACCAAGAACCTCTGATTCTGCCATACTTCCCGGAAACTACTCCCCAGACAAGAAGGACCCTTCGAAGTTACCAAGGTCATCTCCCCTGTCGCCTATGAATTGAAACTCCCCACCACCTGGAAAATCCACAATGTATTCCATGCATCTCTCCTTTCCCCCTATCGAGAAACTGCAGAACATGGCCCTAACTTCCTAGAACCCCTGTCTGAGGAGATAGAAGGGGAAGAAGAATGGGAAGTCGAAGATATCCTTAATCACCGAGGAACATGAGGTCAGTGACAATACCTGGTGAAATGGAAGGGGTACTCGTCAGCCGAGAACACCTGGGAACCAGCATCTAATTTGGGAAATGCATCCGAGGTTCTGAACGACTATAAAAGATGACTAAATCTTTAAACTTTGATCCAACCACTCTTAAACCTCTTTGTCCACCATGTCTTCCAACGTCTCCAACCCCACCTCGTTCATCCGAGTCTATGCTCAATGACTCCCAGACCACCATCACTGCGTACTTTACACAGGCATCCTCGCCGACCCTCAAGCTATGTTCCTACTAGAAAAAGACGGTCTCTGGGACTGCACCATCACCCTACAGGCCCTTGTACATCTCTACCACCAGACCCTCACCCATCACCTCCTTTACGAACAGCTCCACTCCGGAGCATCCCATACCACTCACCAAACCTTATCAGACTCCCAGTCCCTTATCTGTCACCACGTCCTCGACCTTCTTCATTACAAAGGTTTCTGGGGGTTTGTCAATCGTATACCCAACTCCGCCCTCCAGCACCTCTTAGTACCGCTAATCACCTCATTAACACCTGGAGAGGAAGATGTGTACAACAGCCTCATCCCCACCAATACCTCCCATATCACACCATGTCTTGTACCTGCAGGTCCAGCGAACCCCCCTTCCTACTCCCTGTGTATGTCCAATCCTCGACTGACTTCCCCCATCTACCACCTGTGCACCCCTTCTCCACCAACTACGATCACTCCCACTCGAACCCTTCGATGGCATACCCACCAGGACAGTCCTTACCCTAGATTAAGAATAGAGATGCCACCCTCATCCACGTCCTCCTCATCCTACGGGAGTCCTATCTCCCCTCTGATACCCATCCCTCCTCCTCCTGTAGACCAAGATGCCATCATCGCCGATGCCTTCACCAGCTAACCCTATCTCTGTCAAAGCTCCCCAGAACCCTCCTTGTCTCGGACAATGTTTCAAGTGTCAAGAATGGGGACATTGGCACAGGGAGTGTTTCAAATTTCGTTGTCCAAAGTGTTTCCTCTGGGCCCCTGGGCATCCTGCCAAACAATGTCGAGGTCTACCCTGTCCACTATGCTGGAGGACAGGACATTCCCGAAATTACTGCCCATCCTTTCTAGGAAACAACGAACCCATGGGTGAAGAAGAAATTTGAAGTGGTACTTCAAATGTTAACAAGGGGGTAATGTTATGTGTTGTGTGGACCCCTATTCAATTAGTTGTACCTCATTTTGCCCTGCAGCACCAGAGCTGTACTTTTCCTTTTAAGTAGAATACTCCGGAACTTTCTAGTAGAATCCCTTTTTCATACTTGGTCTGTGCACTAACCCAGACCTATAAATACCTCTCATACTCTCTCTGTACTTTAGCTAGTTCTATGCCTATCAAGCTTAGTAACCAGCAAGCCACCATTGGGTGAGACCCCTTGAGTCCAAACTGCCTCTATTTGCTTTGGTCTTTTCCCTCGTTGACCTCTCTATCCAAGTCATCATCTTTATCGCCGTCATCCCTCAATGAGACCTTGCCATCAGATATGCTTTTATTCAAGAAGGCACTCTACTCCTCATAGTTATCATAGTGGGCATCTGGCCTCATCATCGTCACCGACTCTATTACCGAGTCTATTACTTGCATTACTAGCTAGGTTGCTAAGCCCTAGCGTAACATATGACTTGGACTTGTATGTAGACTTTGCCAGTGCTGAAGTCTAGCCGAAGGTTTTCTATAACACCTATAGTTGATTTGGTGGTCATATTTGTGTTCGACATCGTCATGACATGGTCTGACTGGACTGGTAATCGAATGGTCTCCCATACCTGCTTGAGCATGGCAATAATTTCTGAACCCAAGTCCAGTACTCCAGTGATCATAATAGGGGTACCTAGAACTTTAGCTTCAAGGGATCTAAGAGGGACACTATGGTAAGCAACAATTAGTCTGTCATCACTCCAGATTACACTATTGTTGAATCAGCAGGAAATTGCTCCAGGGTCTCAGCCTGAGAGCTCATTGATGTGGACTGAGTTAGCTGCGAGAGGGATGCATTTTGATGTTGCTAAGTCTCAAAATTGCTTTTAGACTTTCAGGGATACAGATATTAGTTCTTTGAACAGGACTGGTATGGTCATTTCCAGTACTTGGTCTAGGATCTTCTTGGATGTGGTATTGTCCTCCAGCAGGAAGGAGTAATGAAATTGACTGGTAGGGGCTGGTACAAAAGGGTAGATGGTGTCAGTGCATGGTTGGGGAATAGAAGATGACAAAGGAGTCAGTGCAGGCTTTGCTGGAGTGACTGGGATGACAGAGGTGACAGGTCTAGCAGGAGTGGCTGGTGTTATGCTGAGGCTAGTAACTCAGCTAGTAATGGCAAAGATATACATGGTGGTATATGCTGATACGTCGACGAGGTAATCCTAAGATGATTACAACGAGAATGGTCGTCTCCCAGTAGAGGGTATCGACTCGTCTGTAGGGAAGGTTCTGTACCGTGGCGATGAAGATGATCAGTTGATATCATACTCCTCTGACGATGAGAAGACTCCTTAGCATGGTAGCTGAGAGTACAGGAATGTTGACAGAGATCTCGCTCGTCCTGAGCGGCTTGCTGGTTACTAGGCTTGAATTGCGTAGAACTAGCTAAAGTACATGTCTAGGAAATCTACCTATTTATAGGTAGAAGGAACGCGCACAGACCAAGGAAGAAAAAGGAAACTATCTAGAATGTTCTGGAGAATTCGTATCTATAATAGGTAACCTTGGGCTCTGGTGCTACAAGGCGAAATGGGAGAAAACGGAAGACGGGTGAAATAGGAACAAGACTTCGGGGGAACAAGGACTACACGGAAAGAATAGGAAAGGAAAAAAGAGGGGTCCATAACCGTAACAGCTGGAGTGACAGGAGTGGCAGGGGTGACCAGTCTAGTTAGGGCTGATGGTGTAGACTGAGCTGCCATGATCTCTGGCATCTCAATGTCTTCTTTGACAGTGGGAGATCAAGAGACTGAGTGAGCTGGGCAACAAGAAGGGAGTTCTACACCATCAAATCAAACTCATTTGCCTTTGTCTTTAGCTTGGTCTGCTTGGAAACTTGCCCAAGCATGTGATATGTAACTTCTGAAGTTCAGGTCATCAAGGTCCAGACTATCTTCTTCTTTGTTGTTGTCTGAAGATGCCACTGCTGGGACCATAAAGACGGATGGGTCAATGTCTATAATGGCGTCAATCTCAGGTGAACGTAAGGAAACAATACTGGCTGTGACAGCTGAAGCAGCAGGGGCAGACTGCATGGGTAGGCAGTCTATGCATTCCCTGAGGCAGCATGTACCAGGAATGCATGGGATATGCTTCCCATCAGGGAGGTATATACATAGGTATTGTTGGGGCTGGGTTAGACATTGGAGTAGAGCTAGAAGGTGGAGGGACAATGCTTGGAGGAATAGTGGATGGTTGGGTGGTCTGGCAGTAGTCTGGTAAGATTGAAATAGACTGGGACAGATGGAGTAAATAAGAGAGAGAAGGGGATGATGAAGATGAGGACGATGTGAGTGAGGAGGGAGGTGTGCAGGGAGACAGTGAGTGTTCTGAGGGGATAGAAGGTGGGGATTCAGTTCCTCTCCTGGTAGTCCGGGGGGTGGAATGTATAAATGCACCAGGCACTTGGTTGCTGTGACTGATGCCATTGGCGAAAACTTCTTCGGGAAATGGAGACTTGGTATCTGTAACCCTATTCGAATGAAAAGAGTCTGGTGGCGGTGAGTGGCAGTCCAGTTGAGGCAGTGTCAATGATCAGTGCAGAAGGGATTCCAGCCAATCAGAATGTGATCTGGTTTCCATTAACGGTGAAAAGACCTGAAGGTGGTTGAATGGACTGTTAGTCCTGGCCACCTGGGAGTAGTCTGTGGGTGATGGGTGGGCAATTTATGTTCGCCCCAGAGGGACTCTAGAGCAAGGGATTAGTCCAAGAATGAAGGTTGGGCACAAATGATATAGTCCAGACACAGTCCGGACAGTAGTAAATGGTAGTCCGGTCAGTGTAAGTCGTTAAAAATCATGAAGACTGGCAGTACAGTTGAGTAAAATGGTGTGGTAGACGGTAGAAATGATGAGGGAGCAGTATCCCAACAGTAATGGTGATGGTGGTGAGCAAATGATAGAAAGCTGATTGCTGTCATTTCAAATGACAAGTACAAAATTTATAGTCCAGGCATACTCGGACTTCTATGTAGGTATGGAGAGACACATGGTCTATGTACCTAATAATATAAAAGGAAAGGGTTGAGACTGGGAATATGAAATACAGACCCTGACAGGCTGCAACAGAAAATCCCAACTTGGTCCCAAATAGCCCAAATGTCTAAGGTGACATCGGAGCTACAAACCAAAAGGTAAGGTAAAAATAGGGGAAACTTACAAAAAGGGTAACCAAGTAAGAAAATATATCTAAGAGTAGTCCGTTCGGTGTATGCACTAGTTCAACTGGTCTGTCATGGACTGCATAGACTGTCAAACTGGACTATTGTGAAACAGATGTAAGTAAAGTAATCAAATGATGAAAACAAAGAAAACACAAGGTTATACATGTAGAGGTGTATCAACCTCTACAACAGTCTTCCATTGCCTTCCAAGGGAGAAACTTCACCAAAAAGGGAAGTGTCAAACAAAGGGTTATTGTGTCGTGTGTGGTTAGGGGAGACAGGTATCAGAAAACTATTTTCTGATATGTCAAGATTGCAGAACTCATTCAGTAAATTTTCAAGCTCTAAGCGATAAGGTGTCAGCCGAAGACTTCATCTGGAACCCTTGTTGGAGTCCCTTGTGGTGGGCTCCAGATGAAAAGACTTGAAGGGTGGTTGAGTGGACTGTTAGTCCTGGCCACCTGAGAGTAGTCTGAGGGTGATGGGGGAGCGATATGTTCGCCACAAAGGGACTCTAGAGCAAAGGGTTAGTCCTAAAATGAAGGTTGGGCATAAACGAGTATAGTCCAGATGCAGTCTGGATGGTCATAACAGTAGTCCAGTTGGTGTAAGTCATTAAATATGTTAAGACTGGTGGTTCAGTTGAGAGAAACAGTGTGGTAGATGGTGAAAACAGTGAGGGAGTGGTATCCCAATGGTAACAGTGATGGTGGTGAGCAAACGGTAGAAAGCTGCTGTCATTTCAAATGACAAGTACAAAATTTATAGTCTGGGCATACTTGGACTTGTAAGTATGGAGAGACACATGGTCTATATACCTAGTAATATAAAAGGAAAGGGTTGAGACCAGGAATATGAAATACAGACCCTGATGGGCTGCGATGGAAAATCCCAACTTGGTCCTGAATAGCCTGAACATCTAAGGTGATGTCAGAGCTACAAACCAAAAGGTCAAGTAAAAATAGGGGAACTTACAAAAATAGTAACAAGGTAAGAAAAGGTGGCTAAGATTAGTCTGGTCAGTGTATGCACGAGTCTGACCAGTCTGTCATGGACTGCGCAGACCTACAAACCAGACTATTGTGAAACATAAGTAAGTAAAGTAAACAAATGATGAAGACATAGAAAACACAAGGTTATACTCATAGAGGTGTATCAACCTCTACAGCACATCAAAGACATGCATAAAGGTTTAGGATGGAGGAACTTCTCAGAAAAGAAGATTCCAAACACCATGGAGGTCAATGCTATCTGACTCTCCCTGGTCGAAAAAGCTCACCATATTAGGGAAGGACGTTGCTTTATCTGCCATAAGAGGGGATGCTCCACTCATAACCATCCTTGAGATGACAAGAAAACAGAAGGGTCCACTCCAATACAATCCAACAATCCCTTTTGAAATCAAACCAGAGCTGCTGCTGTCGCTACCCCAGAAGCACCAAAGGTACCAGAACCTCCCCCATCTTCTGACCTTGACAAGTATCTGAAAGTCCTGGAAGGATGAAAGGTCGATCAGAAAGAACTTGTTTGTGTCCTACAAGCCTGCTTCAAAGAAGGAGAAAAGGTCTCCAGGATGTTCCTAGATGAAAAGATCCAGGGTTTTTAGAATGGAGGAAAGCTCCAGCATCTTCTCCTCTGGAATGTTCTGCACCTATTTTGTGTACTAGTAAGAAAGAGAAATCAATTCATATTCCCCTCTCTCTCTTTCATGGAACAAAAATTGCTGAAATCACCACTCTCCTCAACTCAGGGGCCACAGAGAACTTCATCAATCCCCTCACTGTTGCCAGATATGACTTCCCCACTAGACAACTTCCTACCCCTATCAGGGCATCTAATGTGGACGGAACTACCAACCAAGGAGGTTTTGTTTGCAGGGAAACTTCCTTAGCCATTAACATCACAGGAAGAGAGGAAGTCATTTGATTCCTTGTACTAAATTGTGGAGGAGATTGAGCAATCCTGGGTATTCCCTGGCTTACCAAAGTAAACCCTCACATTGACTGGGCAACTTGTACTGTTGCTATTGCCAATGTCCCTGAAAATCATAATGCAGAGAGAGAGGCCCTCAAGCAATGATATCTGATAGAGTCCTTGAGGAAAACCACCATTGCCACTGAAGCAGCCATTGCTGCTCCCAAAAAGGAGAAGACTTTACCTCTGAAGTATAATGAGTTTGCATCTGTGTTCAAAGAACAAACTCATGATCTCCTCCCTCCATCTCATCCCTTTGACCATGGAATAGACTTGGACGACTCCTTTGTCTCAAAAGTCACCAAAGTTTACCCCCTCAACCCTAAGGAGATGGAAATGTGCAAGGAGTTTGTCAATGAACACCTTCAAACTGGAAGAATAGTGCCATCGAAATCGCCACAAGCCTCCCCCTTCTTCTTCATCCCCAAAAAAGATGGTTC
>JBBPMM010000942.1:0-11079 GCA_038090335.1 Solioccasus polychromus
AATCTAATAAATTAGCAATAATACTAGGATCATAGAAAGGATAATGTAATCTAATTAATTCTAATTCTAAAAAGGAAATAACTAAATTATTCCAAACTACTTATTTTAATTCTAAACAGAAAATAATAAAATTATTTAATAAATTAAATTTTAATACTCAAAAGGAAGTAATACAAAATATCAGTATGCCTACAAAACATTTAAAAAAAATTATAGATACAATAATTAAACAAAATGAATCATTAAAAATGTCTGATATGAATGCTCAAAAAAGAATTATAAGTATATTTAATAATGCTTTTATTAATTATAATAAGCCTATTCATTATTCTGAAATTAATTCTAATATTAACAAGTTACAGAATAATTCTATGTTCTTAAATATTTATAATTTTAAATTAAAAGTATTAACTCAATTATTAAGTAAAATTTTTAATAAATCTGTAGAATTAGAATTAATTAGATTACATTATCCTTTCTATGATCCTAGTATTATTGCTAATTTATTAGATTATTTTTCTGATAATTTAAAAATTAGAAGATTATTAACTAAAATTTATAAATCTGCTTTAATTTATAAACCTTCTGCTAATATTCAAAGAAAAAGATTCTCTATAATTCCTGGCTATTTAACTGGTTTAACTATTAAATTCGCTGGAAGATTCCCAACACAAAAAATAGTACCAAGAAAAACAGTAAAAATAGAGAAAATAGGAAGTTTATCAAGAAAAAAAGCAATATTGGTAGAAACAGCAAGATTTTCAAATAAAAATAGAAGAGGTTCATTTAGTATATCTGTCTCTACAGGATTTTATTTAAATAATTTTATTAAATAAATTACTATTTAATTTATATTTTTATGTAAATTTATTCAATGGTGGATTTTGTTGTATTTAGAATTGATTTAATTTAATCCCTGTTATTTATAATTTTTCGTAATTAATTTCGATTTTTTTTTTACTTATTAATATTAAGTACGTAATTTTATTTAATAATAATAAGAATATTTTATTATTATTTAGTTACGTTTATTTTTGATTCTTGTTCTTGAAGAACTCTGCCTTTATTTTATAAAAATTTAGGTCCTAATTCAAGGTAAAACCTACATAAAATTTAGTAAATTCTTACTATTTAATGTATTTAGCCTTTAATTGTAATACTTTTTATTACGAACGATAAAACGTAGGCATAATTTGTATATTTATGAAAAATTTCTTATTAAATATTTTAGCTTTTGGTGCTATTTTTTCCAGTTTACTAGTTATTACTTCAACTAATCCTGTGTTAGCTGTTGTATTTTTAATTTCAGTTTTCTTTAATATTGCTGGATATTTAATTTTATTAGGTGTAGAATTTATAGGTATTTCATATATTTTATTATATGTTGGAGCTATCACTGTATTATTTTTATTTGTAATTATGATGATTAATATAAAATTAACAGATATTTTAGAAACAGGTTCTCAATATACTCAAAATTTCCCATTAGCATTAGCTATTGGTTCATTATTTATTTATATAATTTATACTATATTACCTTTCCAAATTAATAATGTATCTATTATATCTATTTTCTTTGATTTAACTAATCTTGCTAATAGTTTATTCTTAACAGTCAATAATTCATCTTTAATTAATGTATTAACTACATTTAATCCTTCTGTGGCTGATACAACTATTACTAATTTTTTACAAATTGAAGCTATAGGACATAATTTATACACATATGGAGCAGTTTTATTATTATTATGTAGTATTTTATTACTATTAGCCATGGTAGCTACTATTTTTATTTCTAGAAAATCTAAATTCTAATACAAGTTTATACATCTGTTTTAGAATTTATGTTTCACTTCTTAGAATTATTTAAAGAAATATTTGATTATTTTAATTTATTTTTTTAATAAATATTTGATTATTTTAATTTATTTTTTTAATAAATATTTGATTATTTTAATTTATTTTTTTATTAATTTATTAATTTATTAATTTATTTAGTTATTAATTTATTAATTTATTTAGTTATTAATTTATTAATTTATTAATTTATTAATTTATTTAGTTATTTAATAATAAATTTGTTAAACACCCTCCAATATATGCATATTAAAAGAGATAAAAATAATATATAATTATATAGTAATTAAAATTTTCATAATTAAAAATAAAGACATAAGAAATCTAAGGGTACTAAAATTTAATGATTTTTATTAGTTTATTAATATTAATTGTGGCTATTGCCATTCCTTCTATTAGAATTAATTTGTCTCCTAATTTATTTACAAGGTTAACTGCTATTATTTTTATTTATGCCGCAGGTTTATCTTTAAATTCCTTATATATTCAATCAATTGAATCAGGTTTAGGTATATATAGTGGTTTATTCCATGTAACTATAACATCACAAATAATAGATATATTTATATATATTATAGGTGCTTTAATATTAACAGCTTGGCCTATATTTAATAAACATCTGTTACTTAATAGTTACAAAACAAAAATTAACTTAGAATCAGAAACTATAACTTTTGTAAGTAATCCTGCAACTGAATATGCTTTAATAGTTATATTTAGTATTTTAGGTTCATCCTTATTACTATCTTCTTCAGATTTTATTTCTATGTATTTAAGCTTAGAACTTCAATCTTTTGGGGTATATATTTTAGCAACTTTATATAGAGATTCAGAATCAGCTACTTCTGCTGGATTAAAATATTTCTTATTAGGTGGATTATCATCTTGTGTGATATTATTAGGAACTGCTTTAATTTATTCATATTCAGGTATTACTAATTTTGAATCTTTATTTGCTTTAAGTTCTGTTTTTAATGTTTTTAATAATTCAGATTCTGTAGCATTTGGAATTAATTTAGGTTTAATTTTCATAGTTTTAGGTTTATTATTTAAAATAGCTGCAGCTCCTTTACATAATTGGGCTCCTGATGTTTATGATAATAGTCCTACTATAGTTACTATTTGGTTAACTATTATGCCTAAAATAGCTATAATTTTCTTACTATTTGAAATAATTAATGGATTAAATTTATCAACTTCTGTATTAACAATAAATAATACTGAATTTTTATTAAATTTCTCTAATACTAAAATAATAGAAATAAAACATTTATTATTAATAAGTGCATTATTATCTTTAATAATAGGGACAGTAGTTGGATTATCACAAATAAGAATAAAAAGATTATTAGCTTATAGTACAATATCACATATTGGATTTATTTTAATTGCATTAGCTATAAATTCCTCAAGTTCAATAGAAGCTTTATATTTTTATATAATTCAATATAGTTTAACTAATTTAAATGTATTCTTAATTTTATTAGCTTTTGGTTATGTTATAAATAAAAATAATTTAATTAAGAATAATTTAATTAATTCTGATATTAATTTTATATCTCAATTAAAAGGACAATTTTTCCATAATCCTGTATTAAGTATAAGTTTAACAATTTGTTTATTTTCAATGGCTGGTGTACCACCTTTAATAGGATTCTTCTCAAAATATTATGTTTTATATTCTGCTATAGATAATCAATATTATTTAATGGCTATAATAGCTATATTAACAAGTGTAATAAGTGCTTCTTATTATATTAAAATAATAAGAGTATTACATACAGAAAGTACAAATATAATTTCAAATAATAAAGAAAGTAATGAATTAGTTTTAAGTAATTTACATAGTTTCTTAATATCTAGTTTAACCTTAGGAATATTATTATTCTTAGTGAAACCTACAATAATTTTAAATAGTGTTCAGTTACTATCAATATTAATATATGATAATTAGAATAAAGTATGAATAACTTAATGACATTATTTATATTGGTTCCTTTCTTAGCTTTTGTATTATTAGCTATTAATATTTTATTAGCTCCTAAAAATGCTTATGAAGCTAAAGCTTCAGCTTATGAATGTGGATTTTTAGCAATAGAAGGACAAACTAGATCAACTTTCCAAATTCATTTCTATATTGTGGCTATGTTATTCTTAGTTTTCGATTTAGAAATTTTATTATTATTTCCTTTAGCTGTAACATTATATCAAGTAAGTACTTATGGATTTATAATTGGATTAATATTTTTTTTTGTATTAACAATAGGATTCATCTTAGAAATAGGATCTGGTGCAATTTCTTTAACTAATACTCATGAATAATTCCCCCTCCTATAAATTATTATTCCTTAGAATTAACTTATTAAATAATATTCTCTTAAAAAAAATAATAGGTATTTAAATATTACTCTCTTAATTTAAAAGAAGTTAAAATTTTAAAGGCTTATCTTAAAAGAAGTTAAACTTTTAAAGGAGAGGTGATCCGATTGGTAATGGTGGTTCTCTGTAAAAGAATTGGTCTCTGACCACATTAGGTTCGATTCCTAAACTCTTCAATTATTAAAATTAATATTAAATGTTAGTTATAATTAATATGTTAGATTTTAGTGATAAATAATATCTAATTTTTAAGACTGTAGCATAATTGGTTAATGCAGTTCGCTCATAATGGATATTATAAGGGTTCAATTCCCTTCGGTCTTATTAAAAAAAGTAATTTAACGTTAAAGGTTACTTCTGAATTTAATAGATATAATAATAATATAAGTATAGTTATTATTATTATTATTGATTAAGATAAATCTTATAATAATAGAGTTACTATAAGTTAAATTTATTAATATAATACTAAAATATTATTCTCTAAGTAAGATCAATTAAAATATAATATTTAAACTAATGACAAATTAGATAAAACTGATATCCCAATTATTCCAGAAATGGAAGAAGAGTATGTGATTAGATGATGCTTAGTTAAACAAATCTTCTAAAAGTGTTAATAAAATATTTAGTTAAAAAGATAAATAATTATAGTCTCTTTATTACAAACTAACCTTAAAGTAATAAAACATAGTAACAAAAAAATATAATAAACTTAATCTTCTTACAGATTAGGTACTTTAACTTTACCGTATTTTATATAAATCTATTCTCACTGGTATATTAGAGTTAATGAAAGAAATAAAAAAGTTATTCCATGTAGCATGTTAGAATTATTAACACCCAGCTTATTGGATTCTGTTTGATAGTCATTTTATAAAAGAGATGAAATAATTAGAATTATTATTGATTAATTTTTAAACCTGATGCTGTACTATTATTACAATCTTCGGTTAAAAAATAAATTTAACATAGAAAGAAAAATGCATTCTAATGGTTATAAAGATCATTATATAATTTATATACTTCATGAACATATTATATATTAATTAATATAATAGAAGAATTTATAATTCAAAGTATGAATTACAAATAGGAAATTAAATAATAATTGTATTTTCCCTTTAAGGACACTTGGTCGAGTCTGGTTTATGGCGCTCGTCTTGAAAACGAGAACTCCAAAAGAGTCGTCGGTTCAAATCCGACAGTGCCCGTAATAATAACAAATTTTATTTTATATTAAAATAATTAGTATTCTATCAATGAATTTATATTATTTATTTTTTATATTTCTAATAATACATAATTTGGTTTTTAATATAAATTAAAAGAGATATAAAATATTGTTAAACATATATAATAAGACAATTAATATTTAATTGTTAAAATTTTAGTAAGAATTTAATTTTGGTTCCGATTGAACGTTATTCAGTAGTTTTAAGACATGCAAATCGTTATTTCTGAAAATAAATTATTCTAAGAAATAAGGTGTAGAGGTGAGTATAGTAAATAAGATACCTTATAAGTCTTCATAAATAGGAGATAATTAATCAGAAAATAAAATAAATTTACTTAAAATTTATGAATATTTTCGAATTATATTAATTTATAAATTAAAATTCTTAATTGTAAATTAATATAGTTATTATTAATAAATTTTATTTTATAATTATTAATATTTGACTAATTAAGCTTATTATTAATTTTAATATTATTTTTTAATAATAAATGATTAAGGTAAATTAGCTGTTTACTTAAAAAAGGAATTTTTCTGCTTTAGGATTCTATTTACTTTGATTATGATAGTTGGTAGTGGTAATGGCCTACCAAGTCTACGATCAAAAGCCAAGTTTGATAGAACATATGGTCACATTGGGAGTGAAAATACCCCAAGTAATATAAAATTACCTGCAGTCAAGAATATTAGTCAATGCTCGCAAGAGTGAACTAGCTAACTGAAATCTTAAATAATTTTAAGATAAAGTAAGAGAAAATAATGATATTATCTTACTATTAGTGTCGTCTAAATTTGGTGCCAGAAGACTCGGTAAGACCTTAGACGCAAACGTTAATCGTCATAATCAGGCGTAAAGGGTGTGTAGGCGGCTTTAAACAAATATATTAATTAGCTAAAATAAAAATATATTCTAATAAAAGCTAGAATCTAATAGAGGGTAAGCTAAACAACATAATTAATTGGGACTGACAACTTATAATAATGTGGAGTACTAAAGGTTAAAGCTATTTATCTACTAAAGATTGACGCTAAGAAACGAAGGGGAGAATAAGAAACTTAGATTAGAGACCTAATTATCTCTCTCAGTCAACGATGAATGGTAGTTATTAAACCAAAATATATAATTAAATAATTATATAAATATTAGTGACGATGTTAACACGATAACCATTCCGCCTTGTTAGTAAGACTGCAAAGTTGAAAACAAAAAAATTAGTCGGTCTTGAAGCAAACGAAGTGAAGCATGTTATTTAATACGATAATCCGCGTAAAATCTTACCAGTTCTTGTATATTCTTAATAATAAAATTTTAATTAAATAAGTTAATTTATTATTTTCTTAAAAAAATTAAATTTTATTTTAATTATACAGGTGTTGCATGGCTGTCGTCAGTCCGTGTCGTGAGAAGTTTGGTTAAATCCGTAAACGGACGAAATCCCTAGTATTAATTTAAACATAATACATAATAGTGTTGATAAGATGCTAGTTGGGGCTAAGACAAGTCATTATGGCCCTTATGAACTGGGCTATAGACGTGCCACAAAAACTTTTACAAAGTGATGCAATTCTATCTTACAAATATAAGAATAAGGAGGAGCTAATCATTAAAAAAAGTTAACTATTAAATTAGTTGAATTGTCATCTGAAACTCGGTGACATGAAAAAGGAATTTCGAGTAATCGTTGATCATTACGCAACGGTGAATTAAGCATTCAGGATGAACTAACCGTCTGTCGCTGGGAAGGAATTTGATTTTAAGGAAGGTGTGTATTGTTTTAATTTTCTTATTTACAATCTATTTGTTATAACATATAAATTAATTTTTATATTAAATATTCAAATAATAATTATAAGTCTTAAAAACTTAAATAATTAGTACAATTTACAATTTTAAATTATTTTTTTTTTAATTGAAGTATTAGTTTAAGATTAGATTTTCCTTAATTGGATAGATAGTATATGCTTATTGACTATTTTATTTAATCTTTATAAACGTGATTGTTAAGAAAAATTTTAACCCAACGAATTAAATTGAGTAACATCTCAAAAGTCATAGCAAGGTAGCCGTACTGGAAGGTGCTGCTGAAAAATAAAACGAATAGTATATAACCCCTCTCCAATATTATTTATTCTTAAATCTAATTTAGGAAATATTATTTATTTTAATTCTAATTTAGGAAATATTATTTATTTTTAATTATAAATTAGGAGGTTAGCTGAGTGGTTTAGCAGTAAATTTACACTTTACAGACAGAGTTTCGATTACTCTACTTCCTATAAAATTTTATTTTAATTATATGTAATTTAATTTTTTATTTTATAAATTATAAATTTATTTAAGATAAAATATTAACAAGTATGCCGTAATTTAAGGTAACCGGGTAAATCTTAGGCATTTATGCACAAAGCACTTAAGAGTTCGAGTCTCTTTACTTGTAAAAAATTCATTTAATTACAATATTTAGTTTTAAGAACACTTATTAATTTAGTTTTTAATTTGTTAATTAATGTTTAAGAAATATTTTTATACTAATAGTAAAACAGTTACCTTCGAAGTAATAGATTTAATGATTCAATTCTAATAGATAGAGTAAGAAATACTATTAATTTATTTATAATTATTTTTATTATAAAAGTGTAGATATGATTTATTCTACATTCTATTAATACTATTAATAATAATGAATCTTTATTAATATTCATAATCTTAAGATCAATAATAGAAGAAATTTATTATTATATTTAGTATAAGACTTATAAAGTTTATTAAAGAATTATTAATAATAATATTATATTTATATATTAAGTAATTTATTTTATAAATAAATATAAAATTTATTAAAATAAACCCTAATTATCTCATTTAATATTAATAATAATATAAGAATTTATAAATTATTTATAATATACTATAATCTATAAAATAAAAATTATAGTAGAGATAGTTCTATTTTAGAGCCATATAATGAAAAAGTATAAAATATGCCACAATTATTACCATTTTTTTTTGTAAATCAATTATCTTTTGCTTTATTAGCTATAATTTATTTAATTTTTATTATGTCTAAATCTGTTTTACCTTATTTTACTTTACAACAAGTTATAAGAGTTTATATAACAAAATTAGCTAATAAATAATAAAATTAATAACTAATTTTATTATTGATATAACAATAACCAAGTATAAAATAATAATTTTATATCTTATTTATATATTGATTAATATTTAATTCCAATATTTTATTACAATACTTTATTAATAGAGAATTAAAAATTTAGAATAAGGTATAAATAATATGAATTTAAACTTAATAATTTGACTAAGAAAATTAAATTCTCTTTTTACTCCCTCCTCATTAAAAATTGAATTAATTCTGATTAAAAATTATACAATTTAAGAATATATTTTTATAAATTACTCTTAAAAGAGTTAAGTTAATTAACTAAATGGTAGAAGATGAACTGGATTAATCGCTCCCTTTGGGTGGGAGAAGAAGCGTGTTCGAGTCGCGCTTACCATAAAATATATATTTATTAAAATTATAATAATTATAATAAGTAATTTATATAATTATATTTTATAAGGTGTTATGGCAGAGTGGTTATTGCGGGGTACTGTTAATACCTTATTCAGAGGTTCAATTCCTCTTGATACCTTAATTTTTAATAAACTATCAATTTAAGAAGATATTAAAGTAAATTAAAAGAAGCGAATAAAATTTTTATAAAAACTTTGCAAACATGTTGAAATTTTGGTAAACAATCTCCTCTTAAGCAGGAGTGGAAGTAATTCCTTAAGAGTTCGAGTCTCTTTGTTTGTATTAGATGTTTCAATGATAGTGTTCACTTTAAATTATATAAAATTTATAATATAATTTATTATGCGATATAGTGTAAAGGCCTGCACAATAGTCTCATCAACTGTAAGTTTTGGTTCAAATCCAAAATTCGCACATTAATTTAACCTAGGTCTTTTAGTATAATGGTAGCACATTATCCCTTCACGATAATAGTACCAGTTCGAATCTGGTAAAGACTACAGATTTATCTAATTAATTTATAAATAATCTATAAATAATAATATTACTTTAAATAATAATTATATTATTTTTAATTAATTATAAAAAGTATTTAATAATTTGATATTTGTAAGATTAGAGGAATAGTAATCATTTGGAAAGATAAGGCAATTGCTAATTGTTCTGAGGCAACTCTTGGGTGTTCGAATCGCCTCTATTCCGATTAGTAGAAATTATTTTTAGTAATAATTTATTTTAGTAAAGATTAACTTTAGTAAAAATTAACTTTAGTAATAATTAACTTTAGTAATAATTTATTTTTGTAATAATTTACTTTAGTAATAATTATTTAATTAATAATATTTTAGTAATAATTATTTAATTAATAATAATTTATATTTTAATTAAATTTAAAAGAGAATAAAATATCTTAAAATTAATTTATATTTTATATTTTTTATTTTAAGATAAAAAGGGCTTAATAAGTTAAATTTTATAAATAAGTAAGAAATTTAAATTTGAATTTGAATTGGTTCTTTTCTACAAATGCTAAAGAAATTGGAACACTTTACTTAATTTTTTCAATATTTGCTGGTATGATAGGAACTGCATTTTCTGTTCTTATTAGAATGGAATTAATGTCACCAGGAGTACAAATATTATCAGGTGATCATCAATTATTTAATGTAATAATTAGTGCTCATGCTTTCATTATGATTTTCTTCATGGTTATGCCTGGTCTTGTGGGTGGATTTGGTAATTATTTATTACCTGTACAATGTGGAGCTCCAGATATGGCAAAGACAAAGGAGTCTCTTAGGAAATATAATAACTACCCAAATAAAAAATAGTACAAGTATTAAAGAAAATAATTTCAATTCTTATCTAGCTGGTTTCTTTGAAGGTGCTGGTCATATTTGAATACAAAAGATTGGAACTAAAAAGAAACATAATCCCAGATTATGTATAACTTATAGTTTAAAAAATGAACCCTTAGCTAAAAAACTATTGGATATTATAGAATCAGGATTTATTAGATATAAACCTAAAGATAATGCTTGTGTTTTAATAGTTTCAACTGTAGTAGGTTTAAAGAAAATAGTTTATTTAATAAATGGTGAATTAAGAACACCTAAGATAAATCAATTGTATAAATTGATTGATTGGTTAAATAAACATCATAGTACAAATATAGATAAGTTACCTTTAAAAAAAGATTCTTTGATTAATGACAGTTGGTTAAGTGGATTTATTGATTCAGATGGAAGTTTTTCTGTACAACATACTAAAGTAGAAAATAAAGCAAAAGTAACAAAAAGAAAAATATCTTGTAGATTAAGAATTGAACAAAGAATTTTAGATCTTGTAACTGGTAACAGTTATTTAGAAATTTTAACAACTATAAGTAAATTTCTTAGTTGTAAATTATTAACTAGAATCCAGAAATCTACAGGTAATGAGTATTATATTCTTACAGCATCAAGTAAATATTCTACAGAAATATTAATAAATTATTTAGATAAATATCCTTTATTCTCAAGTAAATATTTAGATTATAAAGATTGAAGAGAAATTGTTTTATTAATA